>WAAD01004017.1:219528-256842 GCA_013389945.1 Fregata magnificens | reverse complement strand
AAAAAAAAAAAAAAAAAAAATCTTGTTTAAGTAAGCCCACAAAGGTGTCCAATCATAGCTTTCTATGGTCTGAGAGTTATCAAGCTTTGGTTCCCGTTTCAGTCCTCATAAAACAACTTTTCCTGTCCTTGGCCCACCATATACAACAGAATTCACAATACCTATCTACATTACACGGATTCTGCAATAATTAACTCATGAACAGTTTCCAGCACACTGCAGGGAAAACTGCTATAGAAAAGTATCACATTTATACACCACATTAAGTTTGCTCTTAACCTCTTGTAAGGATCACAAAGGCTTAGCACAGTAGTGAGGCTTTGTTAACCACAGTCTCCTAGATTTTCTCTTAGAACACCTAAGACTTTGAACTACAACGTCAAACATAAAAAGCCTACCTGCCTTATTATTAACTGAATTTATTACCTTCCACCCTTTCTTAAACACATACCTGTCATCTACACAATTACAAGAGAGATATGAGCTCAGAAATGCCTTTGTGCAGCATATACCAGCTTACGCTTGAATAGTATCTAGAGTAATTAGAGTGGAATCCAGCTGAATAAGTCAGTCTTATTATCTCATAATATCAGTTATCTCATATTAGTGAGATAAATATTAAGTACATACAATGCCATACACAAACAGTGAGATTCTGCAAGGTCCTGAGTGAATCCTGGTTTTGATACAATCAGATATCACTGCTATGATACTAGGGGCTAATTAACAGCAGCCAACATTAGCTTTCAGAAAATTATCTTGACATCACTATTGCAAAACAACTGTAAGTTTTCATTGATAAGTAAATTTAAATATTAATTTCAATTCCAGATTTTTTAATATATAGAGAGATATTAAAATATTATATATTGTTCAAATGTCCTTATTGGAATATGTTTTATTACATATTGCAAAATCTACTTCTTAAAATTATCTACTCACGTTTAAAGGATACAATAAAAAACCAATAATAAACAAACCATAATGTCAGCTCATTCATCAGAAATGTCAGTTCAAATATATTCCATTTGGAAACAATAGACGGATGCTACTGGCTTTACAAGCCTTACAGAGCAGGGAATAGCTCCGTAGAGTTGGATTTCAAGAGTTGATGTCATCATTGTTCGCAAGCCAACACAGGGCTTTAAAACTGAAAAGAATCTACAGCATATAAAATGGTTTCCAACTTGTAAGGGGTCCAGGCCCCACGCCAGTGGATAATAATTTGCAATACAGCTTAGGGTTTTTCAGAGGAGAAAATGGGGGAGGGGATATAATATATTAATGCAGAAAGGAATATGCAATTCCATATTCTTACGTGCTACAGGGAGCTGTCTTTCTAAAACCTTGTTTCCTTGTATTGTACATGTCCTCTCTTCAAATGCTTAAACATTTCACACATTGGGTCTTTACTTTTTAACATCTTTGTACATCAAAAAGCTTTCTTTATAGTTACAGTGCTAGCACCACTCATAAATGACAAAGAATCAAAAATTAAGAGAAAGCAAGCCCAATATGAGGCAATAGATATATTTTCTGGATATCAGAGGGTGATGCAGTGAAAAGAGTATGTCCATTTGAATTTTCTCTTTGCTGATTTACTTTTCTTTTAGCACATATGCGTTAGTATTCTTAGAACTGCTGAAAAGTTACCAAATAAAACGTTAAAACTTTGAAATGAAGTAACCTTTAGATGAGCAGTACCTAGCTTCTTCTGCTCTTGCGTGAACATTCCATGACCTCATATTCCTCAGTGCCTCCCCTCCCCTAAATTCAGCAAAAGACAATGTTATCTGTTCAAACAAAAAAGATATACACAAATATTTGAAAAAGCTGTGTCTCAGTCTTTTCGAACTACATGGCACAGTCTTCACGAGCCAATAAATACTGTAGCCAGAACAAAATGTAGGTTTGTACTTGAGCATTATCCATTTGCCTGGTTACTGAAACTGCGAGCATATGTGTCTCATGATTTAGAGGTATGCATACAAAAAGAATCCTGCCTCCGCAGAAGCTTATGGAATGTGTTTTGCTACAGGCGTTAAAAGAGGGCTAGGATTTCATCCCTACAGTGTAACCCTCTTTTAGTGTCTCTAAGCCTTAAAAATGGATTTGAAAGATTCAAAGTGAAGAAAGAATGGGTTCTAACATATTGTTCCTTCAGGAATTTTCTGAGAATAATTCACTTTCCAACAGGTGATTCTGCAGGAAATGACTTATAAAGCAAAACATACTGGCAGTGATCCTTTTTATGTGTCTGAACATGGGTGAATGTGCCTAACCATATGAAAACAGATGTGTTGATAGAATCTGCAGACATTCTATGGTAGTTTTTGCCTGCTCTGTCTTGGTGTTATCTTGGAAACTACAAAATAATTCCTATTTTGGCCATGTAGCAAGACTTACATTCTTTTTTTTTTGTCTTTGTTCCTCATAATTCATTTGCCTATTTTTATTGGATAGAAATAAATCTTTATTCTCCAAGCAGCAGTGAAACGCATGTTGTCTATTTCCAAACATCAGGACCTCCTATTCTCTGATGTAACTGTTAATAAGGAAAATTCTGTGCATGGTAGGTTACAGCATCTAAGTGTGCATTGTAGAGGTGCATTTTCTCCCTTCAGTGCCCTCAAAAGATTATCTTCTTCCTTGCAACTTGCATCAATTCTGATTGAGAGAGATTATGACCATGAGATATACTCAGCAGTGCGATACTACTCAACATGCTGTTCACAACATAAACTGATGACACAGCCGTAGTTGGTCTCAGGAATAATCTCCAGGTTGACTAGCTAGAAAACATAGCTCTTCTTCCCATCCACACAGAAAGGAGATGGAAAGACGGTTTACGTTGCAGACAATAGGTGTATGACAAATACTGCGTACTATAGGATCTTTCAGCAGATTGCTGCAGAAGAGAGAATGAGGAACTCTTTTTTCTTCTTTTTTTTTTTTTTTTTTTAAATCGCAAAGGTTCTGGGCAAAAGTAATTCGAAACTGAAGAGATACTCTGATCTGAGTAACTCAAGAGGGAATACTAAATTCTTATGAAGACATGAAAATGTTCCAGACTTCTGTCCACATTGACTGCGTTACCCTAATATCCCTTTAACCCTCTGAAACGAGTTCCCATCATCAGTCATTTTCTCTACTTATTGAAATTCCCAGAAGCATCATTATTTCTCTATTTCTAAAAATCAAACAGAAAACCCAATCTGACAATGAAGGTGGATTAAGGAGAATTCTGTGAAAGCAGATGTTAAAGGGAGTTCACTGAAGGTTAGGTAGTGTAAGAAAGCCAAGTGGAAAAAAAAATCTAGCTGATGATCATATCGGCTCTGACATGCATTGACTGAGCTTTCAGTTCTGCTTATCTCAGGAAATGAATAAATGGCTAGTAATTTTGATAGTATCCAATAAGGCAAGGGCGCAAGTTGTACAACACTGCTGAAAGAACTAAAGTTATGTTTCATTTTTCCAAAAGAACATTGAATTCTAAAAAGAAATAATCATTTGATTATTTCAGAAGCTATTAATAAATAATCTCATGCCATATATCTTTCTGCCAGAGTTCTAACAGGAAAAGAAAGTAGGGCATAGCAAAAGGACCCAGTAGCAGCAATACCTAGTTGGCTCTTCTGATTCACTGGTGTAATTCAAGAAATTTGTGATTCCACAGACCCCTTTGGGATGTGAACTGAGGGACTGTTTGTTGATTTTATAAATAATGGTTTAGATTCCTTCCTAATATCTATTGCCTTTTTATAAATTTCATTTAAATCTGCCTGTCCGGAAAACTGAAAGCTTTTAGGGAAATTCTCATGGAGGAATTTTAGGTTCTAAATGGTAATAATGTTAGGACAGCATTTGCTGAATTTAAGAACTCAAAGATGTGAAGTTTAAATGCATGTGACCACTTGTTTGTAGGACACAGAGCTAATTTAGTATCAGATTATATGATTTATAAATTAATGGTTTAAACCTCTACAAAAATTGTTTTTTCATAAAAAAGATAGACCCTGCTTTAGGAAAGGTTTGACTAATAAGGGCAGACAGAGCTCCCCAGCAGTATTGTTTATGTTGAAGATTACAAAGATAACTTCTGTGTAGAAGGAAAACTGAAATTGTTCTACCAAGAGGAATGAGAGAAAGGCAGACAGTTGAATAATATGGAGAAGAAAAACGTAAGTGAAGAACATCCAGAAAAGTATGTTTCTAAATTAGCTAGATATTCTTCTTTTTTCTTGCCTGAAAAGCAAATGAAAATGAAAAAAAAAATGTTTGTGTGGCCTAAGAGTACAAAAAAACACAGATGTCTTTAAAAGCATTTTGTAGACAATGCTAATTTGGAAAGACACTCTCCCATCATGAACCCTTTCAATCTAGTTAATAGAGCCTGCATGTCCTGTTTACATGAAATACTTAATGGAAACTTGGAACAAAAACTATTCTGAAAGTGGGCAACTCTCTCTTTATGCCTTAGTAAATACTAGACAAACGATAATGTATGGTCTAGAATGAATCCTTATTAGATAGCATTTAAAATGGAGGGGGAAACAAAACAGTACTTACCCTTTGAAAACTTTCTTCTGAGGATCTACGATAGATACCAGTTTATTAAAGTCTGCAACACCAGCTACAGTATTTATTGTGCAAGGACTGAGAAAGGTGTGTTAACAACGTGGTCCACGTAACAGGCAAAACAGCTTGCAAACTCCTGTTACTTTGTGAAATGTATACCCCAAGTAAGGAAACAAACAAACAAAAAAACCCTACCAAACATTAACCTTCACAGGGTGAACAAACCACTTTTCAGACGAGCTCTCGAACTCCGGACCACACATTAATAGATGGGATACGCCTGATTTCGGCTGCAGGGATGACAAAGGCAAGTAGCTCTCAGCTACTTTGAACATTCTCAGCTCCTTGAAGCCGAGGCCATAAAAGCTATGTTATGGCTCAGATAAGTTAAGGTGGCTACAGAGCTCTCCTAAATTGCCCCACACTGGGCAGTTTGAAGGAGGCTACGAGCAGCGGGGGAACACAGCTCCAGCCACACACCCTTCACCTGCCGGGTGTCACCTATAGAGCTGCATACGTTTAAATATGTAGGCAAATCTCCAACCAGCAAATTTTGCTAGGTCTCAAGCTATTTGATTCGTGTTGGTGCAGGGCAGATCATCAAGAGAAACAACGACCCCTGGCCTACAGCACAGCAGCTCTTCCAGTCATGCTCCTGTGATGGCATCTCCTCAATTGCACTTACATGCGTTGCCTGCATCAAACATTGTTATATGGGAAAATACTATCTGGCAATATATGGAATAGATTTAGCTTCATTTAATTCACATGCAAGAAGAAAAGTCAGTCACATGTGAAGAGCCAGGTCTCTCTCTCTCTCCAGACTGTCACAAACCACCCATGGGCCATAGCTAAGAAGGGACCATACCCAGCCTTCACATCTGCCTTATGAATTATCTGGTATTTCCTGAGTGTTTTTAGTACTTGCCTTTTTGGCTAAAAGGAATAATAAAGTAATATTTTAAAAATCCAATCACAACCTGTTCTAGCACTGAAGAAATTCTAAGTATCTGCTCTTCTTGGGTAAGATAAAGTGCATCTCTTCCACAGTCAAAACTGATGGCAGCACAAAGAAGGGAAAACCAGTAACTGTGTAAGCTTAAAAATCTTTATGGTGGGTATGGAATAGTGGGATCAGGGAGGGCAACTCTTCCTTTGGGCAGCATAATTTGCAAAGACTATTTTCTTTGCCAGAAGGGGGTCTTCCACTTCTTTATCATGGGAAATGGAATAGCAATAAAAGTAAACTGATAAAGACCTGCAGAAAATGCTATGCAAATTGCTGCAAGTACAGTCACAACCTACCACCTCAAAGTTCTGCATTCCTAATGCCTGAATCTGCTATTTCACAACATCCTGTATTAACAGCAAAACACATTTCCAAATTGTATCTCTCTATTTTGTGTGTATTCTTTCCGGACCAGGCTTAACTCATTAGAACTAAGAAAATGCCCAGAGGCAATTTAGATTTCCTCTGTCTATTGGAAAAACAGAAGCCTCACAAGAAACCTTTTATCAGTGTCCTATTGAGGAAAAAAAAAAAAAAAGCTAGGAGGCAGAAATGGGATAAAATCCTTCTAGACCTCCTTACAGTTGAAAATTGGCCAATTCAAAGAATAATTTCCAAAGCAACAGACCATGCTTCATCTCTTTTCCAATTACTATTTTCTGGTTAATAAATATGACCTCCTTAGCAAGTACTACAGCTTTCTTAAGGCACTGTAGTTTCAAAAAAATGGAATTTTAGTAAACTTACTGGAAAAGAAACACATTTCAGTATTAAAGTATAAAATGTTTGCCAACTATGTTTCAGGCTATCGTTCCTTTTCTTGATTTTTCTTATGTTAACTGGAGTGGTTCAGAAAAGCACACAAAAATGCTTGCTGTGAAGTACACATTTTGCTGGAAGGAAGAAGTCAGCTATTCATATAGTTGAATTCAGTGGCACAGAGCTGATCTAAAGCACTGATGTTGTATTTCTATTAACTGCAAACAAAAGCTTGGAACTCTGAAAATAAGTAGCTTTAACAGTCTGGGTTCTAAAACAAGAGTCACCAAAATGGTGTTAACTATCAATTATTAGTTTGATGCCATGGGGAATAAAAGAAATAATGTGGACTATTACCAGCCTTTACTTTGAATTTTCAGTGGCTGTTTTGTTTCTGACAAAGAGGTCTTACACTAATATACCTTAATTTACTTGCCAAATAAAGCAGGTAGACCCCATCATACTATTTACGCTTCAGCTGTAACTGCTTGCCTTATCCAGGACCCAACGAGATAGGCCCAATCTGCCAATAAATATTCAGATCTTAGAGAAGAAAAAAACAACAGCTTACTATTTACTAAACCGGAGACTAGGTAGTAACAACAATGTATATGTACATGTTTTGGTTCTCAGATATTGCTAAGCAGTCAAATTCTGCTAGCCTAACTCATGTGGAGCAGTGATTAATCCTGCAGTATATCTCTCTGAATTTCTAGCATTGAAAACAAACAAACAAAAACAAAGTCAGAGTGCTCACAAGAAACAATCCAACTGCTCTCAAGTAGGTGGAGGCGCAGCTGGCGGTGTCAGACGTTTAGGGGATTTCTTCTATACATTTCATCTTCACAGTTTTATATCTATATTTTCATCATTCATTATTACCTTGATACTCCTCCCTGTATTATCTTCAACTGGTGATTCTTAGGGCCATGTCTTACCCCTACGATACCGTGAAGACATGCAAAGTAAAAATGTCCCATGCATCTGGTGGGGTCCATTCCCATAGACCACTGCGATAAGGGGAGAGGCTTGCCACAGAAAGTAGCTCATTGGCACCTGGCACGTGCAAGTAACCCTAATTTTCAAAGTGAATTGCTATTTTCTCTAAGGATTCACCTTTGCTGGTAAACAATGCCCCCATGCCAGCTTTCGCACTGAGAATATTCAATATCCAATGTTCAATGCCTTGCAACACTCAGTTACCACTCTGGTGGCACCTGGCGTACCGTAGGCCCATGGGCATCTGGGGAGGGAGATGCCCTTAAAAACTTTATTCCCAGTGCTGAACGTACATGGGGTCACATATAGCAGTTATACAGGAAGGAGTGGTCTCAGCTAGTTCTGCCTGGCAAGCTCTACCAGACGTGTTTGTGAGGAGGCCCCCTGATTTGTTAAATTTCAAAAGATGAAGCAGATACAGAACACTCTGTTAGTAATACTGCTGAAATACTTCAGATCTTTAGCATGGCTGAACTATTCTGCACTGTATCCCTCAAATGGTCTGAAACCTTCCATGTTTATACAAAACCAGATACCCCTTCGGGCAAAGAGCGCTCCGCATTTCAAAGCAAAGTCAAATACCAAAAAATTATTCATTTGGAACCACAGTGAAAGTTCAGGCATGTTGCTGAGCACATTTCACTGAAGGCTCTAATGATCTAATCAGGATGACTTAATTGCATTTGGCTTTGAAACCAAAGCACTGCACCCAATAAGGAGAGGGTTGCTCTGCAGTACAGTAGCAGCTCCCAGCCATAAGAGGAACTGTGTGAAGAAGGATCCACACAGCCCACAGATAACTCCACGCAGAGACTCAGTTGCCATAACAAGATCATCTGGAATTGCAAGCACAAACAATGTGCCTATTTTTGGAAGCATGCTTGATCTATCGCACATGCGGGGATCTGAACACCTTCTGAGAGAGAAAAAAGTGATGAGGTTACGAACATTTGCACAACAATTTGTTTAAAAGCTCAGAAAACTCATGAATAATAATCTGGGCTAACCTTTCAGTAATCACTTTCTTCCTGCTGTATAAAAATATATTATTTGAAAACCATCATCACTGCTATCTTTTTTCCCATGGTCCCTCTTCTCCAATATATATCTGACAATTACATTGCAACTGTGCTCTGAAGGACAACCCGAAGACAACTTTTGAAAATTCTCTTTGTAAATCTGTAAACAAAAAAGAAATATAAAAACCCTGTGGCCCAAACAGCCCCTTGTATTGATTAAGGTGGAGAGTAACGCTGCTTTTATTTTAATTCAAAGGGTTCAACAGTTCTTTGTTCATAAGACTATTTCTCCAGTCTGCTACCCTATTATTGCAAAGTTTTCATCTCTGAGTACGACAGAAAAGCTACTATCCCACAAACTGTTATTATAAATGTTCTAATTATTTAAATAGGTGAAAACTGGAAATGCTCACATTCCTCCTGACAATTAAAACACACAAACCAAGATTAAGTTAAGAGGAACCCACTAGTCTGAACCCAGGCAATAGGGCTAATCCAAATTAATTTTTCTTAGAATAAAGCACATCTTACCAAAAAAAAAATCACTTTGATTTAAAAAAAAAAAAAAAGAAAAAGAAAGAAATCAGTGCTACAGAACTCCTCACACCCCTTAGCTAGCTATTCCAGTGGATAGTTTTCCTCATGTAAAAATACAGACTCCAAACAGCATGCATCTTGTCTTGACTTCCAGCTGGTTGGATCTTGACCAAAGTTGGGAACTGCTGCTTACCAAGCGAGTACTCTGATGAATTGGCTCCTCAGGCCATTCACTAGAAGGCTTTTCTGGGTCTTCACCATTCTTTAACACTCTTTTTTGAATTGGGGAAAGCAGAACTGGAAAAAATCTTTCAGGAGTAATTCCTTCAATTCCAGTCAGGTAAGTGGTGTAGTCTTCCCAGCGTTACTCAGCAGTCCCCTGCTCCTGTAAACCCCAAGGCCATGCAGCCTCTCCCACTCCATGTCATATCAGGAAGTCACCACTGGTTGAATATCTAACAACAGCTCTCAATTTCTTCTGAAGTCAGTGCTCCGCAGGTCCGAGCCCTCAGCATCTTTGCATGGCCCATGTTCTTTGCTCCTGGACGTACGTCTTGACATGTGGCTGCACTGAAAATCACATTTTTGCTTTCGGTTGAGTTCATCAGTTGATCCAGATCATTTTGTACCATGAACCTGCTCATTGTTGACTACTTCCCCATCTTGTACCATCTGCAAACTTTCCCCACTAGCTGATTTTACTGTGTTCTTCCAGCTGAAACACCAGTAGATATCACAGACTATCATGAGCAAAACTTCCCATAATTACTGGACAAACTGATAATTAGTGTGACCAACCTAGAAAATTAAGTGGAGTTGATCGCATGTCTTCTACACTGTGCAAAATTTCTGGAATACTGGACGTTTCAATTAATATTGAGATAATCCTTTTATTCTCAGCATTCAGCTGGTAAAATTATGTAAAAAATAATTATGTCTCTATCATTTACAAAAAAAACCCAAACCAAAACCACAAAGGCTGTAGGGAGAAAACTCCCAAACCTGGTTAGCAATCTGTATAAGTAAACTCCTCAGACCAGATACCATGAGTACGAGACCAACTTAGAGAAGGGGGCATAATTTTGTCCCTTAAAAAAGAAAAAAAAAAAAAGAAAACAGCTTAGGCCTGGACATACTGCTGTAATAAAATAAATAAATAAAAAACCAACAACAAACCAACCAACCAACCAAAAAAAATAAGGACAAAGATAAATAGTAGAATGTTGGCTCTAAAGAATAATGGTTCTTTGGCTGATAAAGCAGGTTATCTGTCAAAAATGCAAAACATGACACATTTTCTAATCCCAATCCCAATCTCAAACTCTGTATGGCAAACAGGCTTCCGACATGTTTCCTGGACCTCATCTGCAAACAATATGGTAAGACTTGAAAGTTTGTTAAAAAATAAAAATCTGTTGTTTCACTGCAAAGAAACCGGAAATGCCCAAACTGAAAGAACAGATAACAGAGGAGAAAATATTTGGAGGTAATAGGTACACAGCTACTGTAGGTGTCTAATGAGAATAAACTTATCAATATTTACTCCTGCAGTACCCATGCCCTAAGCGCCCCCTGTTAGGACAGACTTCTACCAAAAACGCAATTCTTTTTTTTCTCATTTCTAGAGGGACTAATTAATTAACGAGGTTCATCACAATAATCCTTTACCACATCAACAAAGATGCACAATTCACTTTACTAAACCAAGGACAGATCGCTGAGTATCTGTTGTCGTAAAGTAAGTGTGTAGGTGCACGTGCATACATATTCAGAGAATAAATCCAGTACCTGCTCGTTGGTCCATTAAATACAGATGTTCTACTGGCAGAATACAAGAACACTAACAAAACACAAACATATAAACCCTCAGTTCTAAAGCTGGAACAGCTGCCTTTGACTCCCTAAATGCCAAATACTTTGAATTCACATGCATGCGGAGCATGGTGACAGAGGTGAGACCTTTCTGTGGGAATTTTATATGTACACATGGTCCACATAGACCTATCCATTCAGTATATCGGTATATTTATACATAGAACTCTATACTAATCAGTGTATATAATGATGTGTGGTTGCATTAACATCTACCCTCCGTTTTTTATAGTTTTCACTTGTGTATCGTCTCTAACTTTAATTTGACAGGCACTCACTTCGAGCTTTATAGGTTAGTTTCTTTGCCACAACTATCAACAAGAAACCTTTGAAAAATGTCTCCCTGCTGAACTAGGAAAATAAAATATTAACAGACAAAGTTTCTTGACCAAAGAAATTTTAGCCTGTTGACAGATATTCAGTCTGTCTGCCGTTGAACTCAGCCACGTAAGAAGATGGATCATTAAACATAAATCTATATCTGAGTTTATAACGATCTCTTTTCTATCTCAATGCAGAGCAGGTCAAGTGCTATCTTTTTTAACCTATTCCAGAAAACATAATGAACAGGGAAGATAAAAGAACTGCTGAAAGTTTCTGAATAGAACTTTCTGCTTCAGATCAACATTTGAAAATCATTCCCAGCTGTTAAATCTGAATTCTTAATTGTACACAAGAGGTTGAGAAGAAAATAATCAGCAGATGCAGCTACAGTTTGTTATATCTGTGATTATCTATTCTATATATGATTTATGGTTTTCAACCATTTTTGAAGAGACAGGCACCAAATTTATTCTTCCAATACTGCTATCTGTGCACAAGTGTTTAATTATAGGCTCTCTCACATTTTCTATGGAATAATTCTTGAGTGCAGAATGCTATATTTCAATTCCTGGAGCTTATACTCTCAGAGAACAGAAAAAAAAATCAGGGATTTGTGGTGGCAGTTCCAAGATGCTAAAAGCTCAGACCCATTCCCTGTGCTGTTCTGTCCCCTAACACCTGCTTTCCCCAGAAACTCAAATAAACCCAGCCATAAGGAAAAAAAAAAAAAGGAAAATAAGAAATGCCTGGGGAAGAGAGGATGGGGGTGGGCAGCAAACACAGCAGTTTGGGTTATCTCTTCTTTTTTCCATCACCTCACATATTCCGTCTCCATACCCCAGGTCTCAGACAAATCTATAAAATTACGCTCTACATGTGCTTCAACACGTTGGCTTAGGGAAGCAAGTTTACAAAGAATTCAAGCCTCAACACTTCTCCATTTGCAGCCTTTAATCATAATGTCTTCCAAGCACGTTAACCTGAATACTAGGAATAACATGATGCTTCCAGGTGTGCTGAAGTGTGCTGGGGTCTCCTCATGTCTGGTGGAGCCTGCATGCAGACAGTGAGGATGACGGTATGGACTTTCAAGCTCACAAATGTGTTAACAATTTATAGTATAGGTCTATCACACTTTCATGTCAGAGAGGCAAGAAAAATGGATATTTAACCCAGTAAATTGTGTTGCTCCGTAACACAGAAGCCATTACAATATGGATGAGATCTGGAATCTATTAAAAGACATAATGGAAAATAAAAGCTAAACACATAAATAACTCATACACTTGGAATTTCTTTTAAAAATATTGAAAAGCATTAGACGCAACCAAGATTAAGTGCCTGTAAAATATATTTTTAAAAGACACACATTTTTTTCACCAGGGCATTTGAGAACAAAGCAGCATCTAAAACCTCAACAAAGAGAAGCTTTATTACTTCTGCCTAGAAATTTTAGGCTCCAGCCTTAATTCACTTTGTTCCTCATGGCTGTGGTTGGAAACTATAGCAGTTTACTTGGCATGCACTTTATCTATTCTGGCAAAATTTCATTGAAGGCTAAAGATGCCCAGAGACTGCAACACTGAACCTTTCAAACCCAAGGACTAAATATTTCAAGGATGCACTGAGTATACATTGGACCGTGGGAGTTCCTCTTCAATGACCAAATGTCATGTATTATTCAAGACAAGGTCTCTTTAAAACAGATGGGTCAGTGGTATGGAAATGGTTCTGCACAGACTGAACATTTTTGACCATTAACCATAAACACGCAATGAAAATTAGTTCCAGCATGCTGTATGCTATGTAGGAGAACTTACGTCTCATAAAACACTTAAAAATACTTTTCTTGTTAAATTATTCTAATGGTCACTTAGCTATCTTTTGGAAGCTATCAGAATGAGAAATGTACATATACATAAATTATGTATTTATACTATGGCACTGATTCAATTAAATCTTTAGCGATGTGTTTTAGCTGAAATAGCTACATATGGAGAACAGATGAAGCAAGCTTAAATTATTTTTTTAAGTTAAAATCTTAATTAAAAAAGCATATATTCAGTAGGAATACATCTTCTGTTAAATATACCTTTGCTCTTCAGTGAACTGTGGAGTATTTCTCTGATCACGTATACATTCTACAAGCACTACACTGAGGCAGAAATCTATAGGACTACTTAAATAACCTCAATACATAAGCTCTCCCAAAGGCACTTTGTTTATAATAATTTATAGTTTTAACATTTCCAGACTACACAAAGGTGGTGGGTTAACATACCAGCATAGCTCTGGACCTCAGACATTTAAAATAAACACAGGGTAATGACACCATAGTGTGGCAGTGACTACAAGCATGAAAGGGCCACACAGCAAGCAGCATTCCCCTCTGCAAATGCTCGGGCAATGTCTGAAGAGAAGATGCCCTAGAACAACTCTGTTAATTACACTTAAAAACTAAAAAAATTTAGGAACCTTATGATCATGGATGTACAGCAGGAGGGCAGGGTAAGCAAACACTCCCTAGTCAAAATGCATACTACTATCTTCTTTAATAGTCTCTTGTAGCAGTGGATCACCAGCTCTGCGGATGGCAGAAGGCAGGATCCCAACCCGGCACCCGACCCGGGGCTGCATCTAACACCAGACCTGCCGAGCCAAGGGACTGACCGCTGGGCGAGGACACGGGCTCGGTCAGGGCAGTAATTTAAGATTTTGGATGGCACCCTGGTTTCTAGACCTCTAGAGATAGATGCATGTTCTGAAGAAAAGAAAACCAGCACCAAAATAATAATTAAAAAAGCCTCTTCCCTTCTCTTAGCAAATGGGATGTTGGAAAATGCAGCCTGGGAGCTGCGTGAGACTGCAAGTCTTGCCCTGGAGAGGCGGGTTGGCACGGGCAGCGAAGAGGAGGCAGGCAGCCGGGCTTGGGGAGGCCGTGTTGGATTCTCCCACACTTCCTTGAGCTGCAGAAAATCCTCGGCTCTGCCCTTCGGCAGCAGCAGGCCATGCCGTGTGGTGGGGACAGGCAGCAGGGCACCGCCTCGCTCTGCCTTGCACTGGCGAAGTGGCAGTGGGGAAAGCAGAGGGGCTGAAACTGCAGCTCAGAGGAAGACCCCTCAGACCAGGATCCCGTCAGCTTCTCCAGGATCAGCACCAGCATCTTTCCAGCTCCAGCTGCCTGAACAGCTTCTGTCATGTCCTGCCTTTGCTTCCAGACAGGGCAGGCACAGACGACCAACCCAGGCTGCGAGGTAAATCTAGCTGTCCACGGGAGACCAGGAAGGGAGAAAGGGGCAATCCCCTTCCAGGCGAAATGAGGGCTTGCAGTCCGAAGCGGGCTCCAAGGAATCAGCTGTGGTCAGAGGAACAGCTGGTCTCCCGAGTAGGGCAAGGAACGTCCCAAGGAGTCCTTTGCTACAGCAATACTGGATGATCGGGAAAGGTAAAAGCATCAAGTATGCTCAAGCAAAAATCCTCTGCCGGTACAAAAGGCAGCAAAACATACATACTGCAGAGGACAACCTGCTCTCCAGGAGATGCATAGCATCAGGCCAAAAGTTCCTAAAATAGTTATTCTTTTAGTGTAACTACTAGGTGAGTCTTCCTTCTAGTACAAAAGTTTCCATGACGCAGATCCCATCCTGAAACTTGACCTAAGCCCCGTATCTTTAGAGCCAAGAGAAAAAGGAGTTGCAAGAGAGCACTGAGCAAGTCCTGTGAAACACTTAGTGTCTGTGTGCTCCACCATAAAAATCAAAAGATGCTTTAGTAGACTTGACAGGACTTCTAAGGGTTGGAGAGCATCCATCTACCAAGGTCTGACAATTCCCAGTGAGGACATGGAGGTGCCGTAGGAGCTCAGGCACTGGAGCACAGCAGGCTCTACCTATTAGGGGATGCTAAGTCAAAAGAGTGCCAGGAGTGAACCACAGGAGACAAAACAGTTGCCGGGAACAAACTCGTAAGTGCACACTTGGAAGTCTACATCTTCTGCTGCTTGAGTTTATTTTTCAGAAAGGAAAAAAAATGATAGTTTCACAACCCTAATTAACAGTTGCTCTATAAATAATGAGATAAAAGGAGAATACATAACAAAAAGCACTTAAACATTTGCCTCATAAGCTGTTAGTGAGGAAACAGGACTATGAAAACAGTAGGCCTGGATATCAGCCGTATTATCCTGCTCCACGTGCCAAGGAATGCAGATCTGTTGCACGATGCAATTCATGCTGACACGGTCCTTTTCATGCTCTGGCAAGACCACTAACCTGCACAGGACTGTCCTAAAAACACGTATGACCCCCACACATAAAGAAGCACTTTCAGAATAACATCATGATGGAGTGATGTTAAATATAAAATATTTATTATCCTAAGCAGCCTGAGAAGGATGAACTAATGGTCATGGATTCAGTAAAACTGGGTTCAGTACAGGTATATCAACACTCTGACCATTGACAAATTTGTGCCTCAGTTTCCCCACTTCAAAATGAAACAGCACCTCCCCACTCTATAGGGATATTGTAGGACTGCAATTCTTTATTGACCATGACAACTGTCAAAAACCTTAAGGAAATAATAAATTACATTTCTGATTATATGATTATTGATATGCCTTGCCATCAGTTCAAGAGTTTTGCTTAGAATGTAAACAGCTTTAGCAATGTAAAGAGCTAATTAAAAAGCTAAATAAAGACTAAAGAAGTCGAATTTTTTCCCACGTTCCATAATTAAGTTCAGGAAATCTGGGAGACCTTTGCTGGTTCTGCCACTGACTCTCTCAGGTCATGGTTTTAAAAAACCAAAGCAACAACAGAGCATGAACTCCCAATGCTATGCTGCAACCAATGAATACAACCTCTAGATATATGAAGGGAATTCAAAGCAACAATAAGAAAGCAGCATTATTCCTCTATATGGCTCTGACAGGACCATAAAATAATGCAAGGTTAGTTTTGATGTGTGTATTTCAGAAGTAATGTTGAATAACTTCAGCACATTCAGAAAAGAACTATAAAATTCTGAATTATGGAAGATGCCAGAGAAGTTCTCCCTGCAGGCTTTATCCAAAACAAAATGAAAAAGTGACGTGATCATGTAATATGGGTACCTATGAGAAATTTCTGATATTAGAGTACTCTTTAATTGAGAAGAAAAAAGCACGTGAGGCAGGAAAAAAAGCTATTATAGCAACCAGTTTGGTCCTAAAATGTACAGATGTACATTCTTTAATATTAGATTATGTTTCTGGAGGTCAAACCCTGGTTTATTTGATGGAAAGAGTCAGGACCTCATCAGGACAAAAATCAGAGGGACAAGATTAGCTTTCATTCATATTATTAAAGAGAGCTTTAAGAACTGAAATTTGCTCATCATATTTTTCTTTGTTACTTATTACTAGGTCTGGTTGCCATGGTATTAAAAAAAAAGAAAATTATAATGGAAAAGGTACAGGATATTGTGGCTTGCAACAGTTTAAGGTCTTTAGCAAGAGGAATGGAAGAAAGTCCAACAAATGATTTATGTTTTTCAAGAACAGTGTTTAATGCCATTTAAAGGTACTTGACTAACAGCTTTTAGTAATGTAAAAGCTGCATATTCCACTGAACATAGTCAGAGAGAAAATACATTGTAAAGAAGGATGCTTGGGCAGCTGCCGGTTGGCCAGTATTTGGGGTTTGTGGTGATTATGATTTGACAAAAAGATAACATGCAGGACTGTATCAACCTTCTCAACTGGTATCAAGGCACCACCTTTCTGGCTGAGTTTGGTTTCAGCGAGAACTAGTGACACATTAAAAAAGTATTCAACAGAAGCTCCAAAGCTGTGCATTTTCTTTTCAATTCACAGCAACTGAGAACCCTCCTCACCAGCTGGCCTCAGCAGCTTTCTACCGCAAAATAAGGCCCTGCCTAGGTTTGAATCAGGTTTTGTGATGCAAGATTATACCGAGTCTAATCTTCATGGAAATGTCAAAGTGAAGCTGAACAGGTACTTCCTTTGCATCTGCATCATGCAAACAAGCCTCTGTGCAAACAGAACAAAAGAAGAGCTAAAGCTTCATTTTATTAGAAATCAGTCAGGAACGGATAGGACAGAGAGAAATTTGTTTTGAATGTAGATGTCTAAAGTTACCTGTGTTTTAACAGCCTTGTGGTTACAAATTGAGTTATCTTGCTGCTGTTCCAGTGGCTGCGTCATTAACAGAAGAAATCCTTAGACCTTCTCCTATCTCCTTGCAAAAAAGACAGTGCAACCTGCAAATATGTAATTAAAGCAAATGCCACTCAACCAGACACAATAATCATCCACCCAAACTCCACTTTAGTAATGAAACTGAAGGGAAAAAGGACGCTTGTTGGGAAAACCACATTTTCATCTTTTTAGATGACCTACGTAGTGAAAACCACAGAAAGGAAAAATTGGCTTGTTCTGTCCCCTACATCACTCCAGTAAAACCAACTTGGTTTAAATCAGTAGGACTGCAAAAGTCCGACTGAAGTCAGGGACTGTATGAAGTCATGTCTGATAGCGTTTTCTCTAGCAGACTATCCTGCGTGAAAAAGTGATGGGGAATCAACAGAGTTCACACTGAAAGGTCAAAAATAATGATTACTGTGTAAGCAGTATAGCTCACAAACATTTGTATCCATGACACACACTGTGTTTAATTGGTCTGTTGATATGCGTTGCCTTCAGTTTTATGAGCTTTCAGTCTTGCTCTACAACAGCCGCAATGAGAACATTAAATCTCCAAGCAACCCAGCTCTTGTAATCCTGCCAACAACAGTACTGCTTAGCTCCAGATACATCTATGTCTAATTGCCACAAATATATATTTGTTTTTATCATCACTGGCAGTCCACCGTCCTATCACAGTCTATGTAACAGACAGCTAAAAGCACAGCCATGAGAAACCCTGGAGCTGACTCAGCTATTCTAGGAACTGAACACAGAAATTTCCAAATCACTGTCCATCCTGCCTGCTGGACTCCTACAGAGAGGATAAAGGGAGTGAAAACGTTAGAAATTTCTGCGTTTCATCTCACCCATTGCTAACAAGCCAAAACCACACTATTTGAGTTTTGAAACTGTCTAACTTGAGGAATTTCTTTCTACAGTCCCCTAAAAATGTTCCAATGACAGTTCATGTACAGCAAATTGAAGCTTCACAAGAGTCGTCTTCCCTCTCATGGAGCTTTGGGACCCAAAGGAGTGGGATCCATGGCTCCCTCCACTCTGCAAACACAGCTGGGATACCGGGAATCTTGTTCACAGAGGATTAAGGGTAACATCTGGCCCTGACCACAAATACAGTGTCACAATTTTTGGATGCCCACTGGAAATTTCATTTAGTAGAGCTTTGTAGATTTGAGCCTTGGTCCCTGCTCCAGTAGAGGCTGTTCCAGAAGACAGGGGGAGGAAAGCTGGCTGCAAAAACCAGCTTGCACAGGAGAAGCCACAAGAGCTAAGACAGGAGGTGTCTATGCACACCCAGAGCAATTCTGAGATGTGATGAGGAGAATGCAGCACACGGGACGCGCTGTACTCCGGTGAGCTTAAGACAGCCAGGCTCAAAGACCTTAAAAAAGATACCAGTTTAAAAAATCCTTGGAGCTGCTTATATGAGCAGCAGAGACCATGTGCAAACCATGCTGTTCAATGTCCTGGGAGAAACAGCTACTGAATTTAGCAAGAAAGAAGCCGCAAACAACTGATGTAGCTGATCTCCACACAGAACACATTACTGGTTAGAGACCCAATAGTAATATTTTCTTGATAGACTACTTTTTTTTTAGATTTTCAAAACTGAAGAGGCAAACCAATATGTGATCAAAGAGAGTTGCTTCAGAAACATGGAAGCTGCTTATGGTTAAATATTTCCCCAACACTTGAACAGCAAAAAGATAAGACTGATTGTCACTACAGATGACTGGACGTACTGTTTCCTCCTTATTTAAAGCTGTGCAGCTTAACAAGTACTACTCTTCTAATGAGGAAAGAAGACTATTATTTAGGTCCTGCCTTCATTCAACATGCTTAGTCTGCCAGGCGCACATGGGCTTCTTCCGAGGCAGCACCAGGTGCCTGGCAGAGCCAGCCAGGGAAGCGGGAGGGCAGTACAAGAGCGTTTCATCTGGAAACAGAAAGCAGGGTAAGTACCTTCCAAAATAAGTAGTTTCATATAAACTTATTTTCTTCTGAACCTATTTGATCACTATCACACACAAGAGTATTTGGAAGATAGCTTTGTTAGTGCACCTGGTCTGCCACACGTGGTCTCTCCATGGACTCCCCCTCCACCAAATTATTTTGATTCTCAAGTCAGTATTTTTCTTATTCCAGTCTCCCACGTGCCAGTGTGGTATGACAGGAAAGATACTGCAATTTCTGTAACATCACTGGAGTTACCGTTTTCAGCACTGCCGAAGAGTTTGTTTTAAAAGAAGTTCCTCCACCCTCACATTTTGTTTGTATTCAAGAAAGTTCTACTGTTTCTGTTAGCGAACTGTGATACATAGACTCTAAAGAGTCTAACAGGAGAATCCAATTTTTTTAACTGGAGTTGTAATTTACGAATTAAATAAGTAATATTCTGTTACTTTACTTTTCCAGACTGTCAGTACTCCTGTTTCCTCTTTCAGCTATCCTACACAGGCATCCCACACAGTACGTATTAAAAACACATAGTTCCTTCTGAAGGCAAGAGTGCAGGATAATTAAGAAAATGTTGCAAGTATGGCTAGTAGCTATACAGGTTTGGAATCAAGAAATACCTTGAGTCAAAAACTGTAAGTGAACCATTCTGAGAAAAATTACTAGGAAAAATAACAGTACCAGTAAGCAGAAAACCCTCAGACTCTTTCTGCAGCACTGTCACCACTGTCACCACCCAGGTTATCAACAGCAGCACAACGTCCAAACGCTCCTAACGCCAGAAGCCCCCTCTCACCTCCCCAGTGCACTCAAGCCCTGGGAGGCTCCAGGGGGGCACTTTGACTGGCTACAGAGTAATTAAAAGCCCAACCTAAAAATCATAAGCCCCATGTACGTCGCTGAACAACAGACATCGTAAGAGCACAAAGAGAGAAAAAATAACTGCCTTGGCTAAAAGACATGTTAATGGCCATTGAAACCAGTGACCTGGCCAGGTCACTGGGGCATTTCATGGCTCAGAGAACGACCCAGTGGTTGAGCTGTCCCCTGCCTCAGCGAGGCCAGGTTTTCACCTCATCACAACTCTTGCTTATCTGGTAATCATCTCTCTCTTTTACTTTCGGAAATAAATGAGACATGCTGAGAAAAGTAGCATAACGAAGTGATGACTCTGTATCTTTTCCAGTATCAGCATTTTATTAAAGGAGTTTGTTTGCCAGCTTATTTTTACAGGAGCTCAAGAGGCCCAACCGCATATTTGAGAGCCTGTGCTCTGCTCCAGTTTTTGATGACAAAATGCCAAAGTTGAACATGCAATGCCAAACATTCCAGAAACCTCCAGCACAATGGCTGCTTTAAATGATGTCTTACTTTTCCTGCTCTGCAAGGCATACAGAGTAGCAAAAATGCTCTTTTCCCTTTTTTTCTAAACACAATAAGACACAGTAATGGTGTACATTTACCACTTCAACATGGGAAAGCAAACAAGCAGACTAGCCCAGCTCTTCAATTCCATGTTTTGCAAAGCTATTAAGATGTGCAGCAATTCACACATCTTACCTTTCAAGTAGATTAGTGTGTACTATGTATAGAGACATGCCATAAATCAACCCCCTAATCCATATATACAGGGATTTGTTTCCTGTGCTGCGTAGTGGATTATTTGTAAAACATTGAATTGTGTTTCCCCCAAATAACCTGCTTAAAAGAGCCAGAAAATCACTGTAAAACTAGTACGTCAAATAGGAATTGAGAAATAGCAACAAAACCTCTTTTGAACGAGGCCAAAATAAAATGAAAAATGTTGAAATATAATGTATTGGTACTGCACTGTTAGGGACAGTCCCCAGCTAGGGATGAGGTCTCACAGTGCAAGGTGCTGCACACAGACACTGCAAAGCTTGAAGAAGGCAACAAAATCCACTCAAACAAAATGTATGGTCAAAGAGAAAATGTGAATATACAAAAAGGTTGCAAGAACAAAAAACCCACATACCATATGGTCAGTTCAGTAAGGTAGCAATTAGCATACCGGCTGCCCAGTCATTCGTGAGTGCTGTACAGGCAACACAATAGACCTGAGTTATACAGAACAGAGGGTGTACAACCGACTTTGAGGAGATCCTAATAAAAACGGGAAGAAGCATGTGGGAGTTTGAAAATGTTGATGTAGCCTAGGGACTTTCAGCACATCTCTCCCATAACTGTCAGTGCAAATGTTATGATGAAGCACTATGATTCACAGCAGAACAATATAAATCCTTCTGAATCTGAAATGCAGTTGACCAAAACCGTGTAAATGAAGGCAATTATGGAATGACCCCACAGCACTGTGCCCCGCAAAACCTTCATGAACTAAGAAACTCATCTAAAGACCAGCTGGATGTCTTTCTAATGACTGTGTTGTTATACTAAGTCAGCCACTTAAAAGAAGTTTCAACAAGCCACTTCGTTCTTCCAGACTAATGTATTAACGGTTTTTAAGTTATCGAAAATGCTCCCAAATCAGAATGCAGATCTGGTGTCTAGGTGCAACTGGGAAAAAATGGATGCAAGTGGAGTCATCAGTTAGTAATTGGAAACTGCTGGGAAACTGAGGAATTCGAGTCTGGGCGGCAGGATATCTCGGTGACAAAATAAATGAGAAGGTTCTGGTTCATGTAATAGTTTTCACTTAAATGATGTTTTTTCCTTAAAAAAACCCCCAAAAAACAACAAAGAAAGAAAAAAGCAAGCAAAGGAACAGAAGTAATTCCTATTATGTTTGATATTCCCTATATTGCAAATGAGAATACATACACCTCTCTCATTCCTCTTGCTCACAAATTTGCATTTCTTTCATCCCCACATATTAGAAATTTACCTTCTTCTCAGTTTTTACCCAGACAAGGCAAAAGTTGTTTTTCTGCAAAATCTCCAGCTTATCCACTTCATTGTTTGAAAGATGCTCCACCTTTCAGATTCCTAAATTGAGAACTAACAAATGCCACCTAGCATGAGTGCCGGAAGGTTCAACAAGGTGTTACTACTTGACACCCTCACATAGGCACCTTCAAGGAATACTCACAATCACAGGGCAAGAGGAAGGTAAGTTCTGATACATATTGACACATGTAAAAAATAATTTATAAATGGACATAAGCATATATATAAATGCATATGAGCTGCAGTTACACTGTGTTCCAAAGACCTATAAAAAGTCATTTCTTAAGGCAGGTACACAATATGGAGAACATGCTGCAATCAATTTTACTTGATTCATTTTTGTTTTATGGGACAGTCTGATATGTCCAATTACTCCATTTCAGTATGGATCTCAAAGCAGACACGAGATAGCAAGTACAATACAAAGAGCTCACTACTGCAGTATGATTGAGTTAGGAACTCATAAAGCAGACTATATGATTATGAATCACTCAACAGAAAAAAATCCACCTAAATGATGAGCTATTCTAGGCAAATAAATTATATGTATTTTTTCGTCAAATATGTTTAAACTATTCTACAGCAAGCTTTTTTTCCTTCTGTCCCTCCCCAACAGGAACAGATTATGATGATTATATCCAAGATTTGTTATTCAAGTTCTAATTCGTTGATGATAACATACAAAATCCTTCCTAAATTATGGCCAAGAAAAACAGCCTTGCCCACATAACAATGCAAGGCATTACTTCACATGTCTGGAAGAATCCCAGAGCTTCTACTTCTGTAGTTGTCTCAGATCCTTTATGGTAGCATATCCAGCTATGCAGTATCTGGTCTACTTTTACAAAGCTTTTGTAAAGCTTTACAAAGTTATTTGCACTCTTTTTTTGTTGATTTTTAAGTGCCTTTATTCTTGATGCTCGAACAATTACTAAAATCTGCTTTCCAATTAGTTTTAGAATCCAAATGTGCTACTTTGCTAGGTTTAAAAGCGGCACAAACTTCTTATGAATTTGTCTTTTTTCTCTGAAAAAAAATTCAGACAATCCCTTATCAGAGATTAAGAAGTTTCCTATTTTCAGTTAGGTTCTTCTTGCTTGTTGTAAAGGCTGCTGGTCGTATTGAGATGCTTAATACAAGTCCTATAGTACATAAAAGCTTTATACATGGCATCCACAAGCATCTACATTAAAAGTAGACAGGGACAAAGTTACATAGCTATTTAAATAGGTTATGCCACCTTACCCATGTTGTTAACTAAGTTTAAGCTATAACTCACCATATGCAATTCTGGAAAACTCATATGTTAATTTATATGCTGTGATTATTTTTGCAGTATGCTGACACTACAAAGTAGTAGTGTAACACTACTTTTTAGTGTAACACTACACTGTAAGAGTACACTACAGTGTAACACTGCAAAGGCTCTTGTTGGTTTGCTCCACAGTTTCACTGGACAGAAATGTAGCTTCATGCTTGAAACTTAACAAAGAGCTTGCAAGAGTCTTCAAACAGATGGCTCTGTGTGCTAGTGACTCTGGAGCACAGCACTACTGCAAGGGTCCTTATGCATCTGGCTGTTTTCAGTGAAAACTCACTGACTGATGCACAAAACATGATTAGAGGGTTTTGCATGAAAACAAGATTAATGCAGAAGTCACAGTGAATAGTGATTTACAAATTCCTTCTGCAGCTGTTATTGTATAAAATTTAAGTATATGGTCTATTTGCAATTAATTGTATCTACATCAGCTTCTGTCTATGGTCAGTCTAGTCCAAATATGGCGTGAAGGACACCCAGCCATGAACAGGGATATACTTTAAAACAACCTTACCTAAGGGACATAGTAGGTGCTGCATAGTATCTTTCACTTCCATGTTTACCAGCTTCTACAGGACAGCTGCTGTGGTTCATTGACAAAATAATTCCTGCCTTACAGGTAATGTCTATATCGGTCACAAAACACCCAAGTTCAACTTTACACAGTTTGATTAATTGCATATAAGGTAACTTTACCAAAGATAACGAATACAGAATTGACTGCCAGCACCAGCAGCTGAACCAGCCAGGGAGCTGAAGGTGGAATTAGACAAACCTCAGACACGACAAGAGCCACAACCGCGTGCAGCTTCCAGCAAGACAACTGGTGGGCCAGGTTCGACTAGGTCATCTTTCTTTCACAAACAATAACAATGTTTTATTCTTCCCAGAAATCTGACAAGAGTAAACTTGAATGGTTTTCCTTCCAAGGCAAACAAGGGACATGATTCTTCTTAACACACATGAGTATAAAAAGAAAATGGTCTTGATAATAACCATGTGGTGATAACTCACCTCATTATTACCAGGGCTTTGTCATTTCAAGACTTCTCATTTCCTTAGAATATCAAAGTAGATAAAATATAAAAGGTCATTTGTGTAGCACAGCAGTGGTTAATGTTCACTACAGAAGGCAGAAGTAATCCCTCTTTTGCTGTGGTCTGCACACCGCTGCAGTAATTGGCTAAAAGGCCCCTGGCTACTCTTCCTCTGGAAAAGAAACTATTCCCCTCACATCTGCAGGGCAGAAACAGTTGATGTGGAGAACAGTGCCCATTTCTCTTTGGGGTTTTTTTTGTGCCCAAAATAAAATAGGTATTAAATAATGAAGAGGAAGGACAACCTTAGAGGCAGGAGCTTGTCTCTAGAGGAGGCACCATATAAGCACTAAATGACTCTCTCCACTGCTGCTTGGAGGCAGCAAAGACTTCGCTCAGGAACACTTGTATGTAGGACCCTTCTCCTGACACACACAGATTGGAGGGGTGGGGTGGGGTAAGCAAACTAGGTTACAGATTAATCCTACCCATCAAACAGAAAAGTAAGACTCCCTTATAGAAAAGAAAATAAATGAGAAAGGAGTAAACATTATAACTGAATTCTCCTTTTCATCAGTAACATACCACTATAATCTAATTTCTGATTACTGCCAGTACATCCTTTTTTTCCTATCCTAACTTCAGGCACACTAGAACCATAAACTTGGTTTACAAGATCAAAGAAGAACTATGAATTTTCTCCTCACTCCTTCAATCTGCTGGTCAGACAGGTGTCTGCTTGCCACTGCACTGCCCTCATTACTGTGATATATAAGAATAAATATATTTATGCTCTGATCTAGCAGACAAAAGGTGCTCGTAGATCAGTCCCCAGTGCATTTGCTGTCCATGAAACCTGTCTGCAACCTTCTAAGGAACACTTCACTTCTCACCTCTACTGAAAATGAACGTATTTGTTATTCAAATGTCAGCTCAATGTCTCCTTGTCTCCCCTTAAACTTTGCAGAAACACACATATGCTTAATTTCAAGAAATCTGCCTACCATCCATAGCACTATAATACTGGTGCCTTTAAAGATAAACACATGTACAGGAGCCTGCAAAATGAGATCTTTAGGTAAGACCAGGAAAAAATGTAGAATGAATGAAAAAGTCTCTATAAAGGAGTTGCTAAACCCTTCAAAACAATAAGAGGGAGTAGTCAGCACATTAGTAGCCAGTCTTGTGCCTCTTGCACATCCGCAACACTTCTGAAGGCAATGAGCATATGGGTATACGGAGAATAAAAGAAGGTACAGACAGAACATACACCTTACCTTTTTCCCAGCTCATGAGCCTCAGCTTTAAGCTACAGCTAAACCAACACAATACTAGATATTCCATGTCAATCCAATGGCAATAATTGAGCGCAAAAGCTGTTAAAATTATATATTTGGAGTATTTATGCAGGTTTCCATATTGTTTTATATCCCCAAGGGCATTAAATGAATTACCATTTATGTACCTCAATGTAATATGTAATAATAGAAATTAATTTTCTTCAAGAAATAAGTCTTCTAAGTTTTATTGCTGTGTACTAATAATTATTACTTAACTTATGAACTACTTTCCCTTCACTTCCTTCTATCAGCTAGTGCAAATGAAACCTGCATGCCTTTTGCAAAGCACAGAAAAAGTTGCAAATCAATTGTTGTTATTGATTTGCCACCAGTAGACACCTCTTAAATAAATGTAATGAGCCACTTTGACAAAGATCATCATGTTGCCACTGTTCAATGGAAGGAGTTAAAGTCACACGAAACAAACTGTTGGGGGCACGGGGAGAAGAGGAGTTCTGCAAAACACACAACTCTGAAGCTTGTTTTGTCTTTCGTTCGTGTCCTTTGTCCCCTAGCCCCTCCTAACCTACCCACCACGACAGTGTGAAACCCACCCACGCTCCCTCCCCCAGAAATACTCTGCCGCCATTAGTCTGGAGCGACGTATGTGCTGCGTGCAGTCAGCTGCCTGCAGTGCTGCCTCCACTTCCCTCCCAAGGTGGGCTTGGGGCAGCGTAGGACGCTCACTTGTGGTTGCCTCCTCTACCCTGTGACCTTTAGGATAGCTATTCTTTCAAACTTTCATAAAATTGGCCAAGACAGTTTTGCAGACAAGAAGACACATAACCAATCATATAAGCTTGGTCCTCTTCGGAAACGAGTCTAAAAGCCAAATAAGCCAGCACACCTGATGAGGGTGTGTACTGCAGGCAGGTCAGCAAGAAACAGAGAAGTGGCTTTGGGAGGCAGATGAAAAAAGGAGGCAGCTGATGCTGACAGAGAAATCTAGCTGAGTATATTTTAGTATTGTCCCAGGAGCTGATCACATCATCAGTGCCTGTGGGGGAAACAGGAAATCCCAAACGACTTACTTTGCTAGTAAATTAAGACTCTAAGCACATTACCAAAGAAATCCTGGATCCACTGAAGTCAAGAGGCGCTATGACATTAATGTCAGTGCACTTACAATTTCACCCTAGGATCCCAGTATGTGATTTATTATTACAGCCTGGATTACAGGGTTTTATTGGGTGTATTGGCTTTCATTTAATTTTTAAAGTCTGATTTAAATATAGCAAATAAATTATGACTCTGTATTAAGTTTCCATGAGTTTTAGTTCATGATGTAGCATTTTGGCACAGGACTGTGGACTTAACTCGGACTCTAATTAGGTGTGCAGCACTGTCATTTACTTTAATGGGATCTACTCATGTGTCTCTGGAGGGACAAGTGAAACAAATGGTTATACTTGTATCTGAATAAATATTTTTGCTATTAGTAAAAGAGCTTCAGCAGTGACTCCTTGGGAAGGGCAAAGATGAAGCATTACATCCTGAACTAATCTAAGGCTGAAGACACATATTTATGGCTCAGCTGATCTAACAGCCCAATGCAGCTGGAAGGGGGGACGACTCCTCAGTTCTCCTGCCCCCATCCCAACCACATATCCCCATCTCCCTCCCTATGCATAAGGTGAAACAATTTGCCTTCTCCTCTCATTCCTCAACACCAAGGTTAATTTTCTCCTGTTTCAGTGAGTCTTTAACCAGTGTGTGGGAAAAGAGCAAAGCAGCATAGTGGGTTGTTACATCAGTATAGCCATAACATGCAATTTTACCCTAAGTTAGCCTTGCTGCAGTAAAAATTAATGGAAACAGCTGATTTATACTTATTGGATAAATGGCTTGCCCAAGGTCACAAAACAGAAATCCAGTGGCCCTGGATACCCTCATCTCCCAACTGGCACTTACATGCTTCAGTGAAGCCTGCGCCTTTCTCCTTCAACAGATATATTTTCATAGCCATTTGCCTTTAAGAAAGTAAAATCCGGCGAGCTCTCATTTCCTTAACTAGATGCCATTACCACTGGCATTCACGGTATTCCTCATATCAAGTACAGACAGAGCCACTGGCAGCCACATCCCGCCTCTCAGCTCTTCCAGCTGCCGCCTCTGGCTTGCCCTGTCCCCCTGTGCCCGCCTCTACCCTGGCCTCCATGGGGACCCCCGCTCCTCACCGTGGGGAACCCCACCTCTGCACCCCATCCAGGGGCCACAGAACACCCCGCAGACCGAGGCACATTAACCAGGCACGTGCGCAAGGGCGACAGATGTGAACGATAAAGCCAAAAGGAATCCAATATCTCATGCTTGGCGGCAGAAGTTAATGGCTGAGAAAAGAATATAATGATATGGTACAGGCACATAAAGTTGATGAAAAATTCACCTAAAACCACCTGTAAAACTATGTTTTGTTAGTGATTTTCCCTATCGGCATTATCTCCACAGATTTATGGGCTGAAGCGTTTCCAACAGCAAATACAAATGCTGAGGGAAAACACTGTGTCTAAGCTTTTATGCCAAATCCAGCCTATAATTACGTTCGCATAGTTTTGACAGCTGAATGAAAAGATTCTGTAAATTCCCCAGATCGCGTTTCAATCAGGACTGATCGAAAGCATGAGCAGTACTCACAGACGTGTTTGAACTCCTGCCCTGCTCAGGCGGCCGAGCCCCACGCTGGTGCCAGCACTTTGGCAGTGGCACTGGCTGGTGGTGCAATGTGGCCCCGTGAAATTTGCTTCACGGGCAGGTTGGGTTTTGAGGCAGAAGGTTTCCCAAGGCAGCCTCTAGAAAACTGTGACAGCTTTTCCATCATCCAGCCATATCCTCTCAGTAATCCCGTCATGTACTTACTAGGGAGGATGGCACCGGGATGGTTCAGCTGTAACAGCCATGAGAGCACACAGGCATAACGACTTTTGCTGGATTATCATGTCCATTCCTTGCAGGCAATCAGGCATAGGAGGTGATTGATTTTTGGAAGCAACCTCTTTGCTCGCACTGCTCCAGAACAGCATTGCAGCTACCCCGGCAGCAAGAGCCTCTTGCCTAAATTCACCCAAGCCAACACATGCCAGCTGGCCTTACACCAGCACTCTCCTTTATTTTAACTAGACCCTTTGTGCCCCTCTTTTTCATCCCTCTAATAAATTTACAGAGAACATTCAAACACCTCTGATATCAAAGCTCTTTGGGAAGGGATACCATTTTTCCAAGATGTGCTGCTTTTTCCCCCTCAGCCCACGAGTTCCCAAGGTGGCCTCCATGCCCTTCTCTGGGGTGATGTCTCTCGTTAAAGCGGACAGCTAAGTTAGGAAACGCGACCTATCGCCCATGAGGGACATAAGCCCCCTGCCAGAGGAGGGCAGGAGTGCAGATGTTGGCAGAGCCCCAGCCTGAACCCAGCCTGAAAGCAGCACGGTTCCTTGTCCCGGCTGCTAAGCAGAAAGGATCATGCTGACGTTTTCCTGGATGTTTGCTTAGCTTCTGTTCCTGACTCATAGATATTCATTACAGGTGAAGGATCTTCCCTGAACTATCACTTTGAGGACAAGAAGACAAAATTTATTCCTGTCTCTTCTTCCCACGTCATGGGTTGTAGCTACCACAGGGGCACATATCCTTCAGGACACATTTTCCCTAGCCTTCAAGTCTACCCTTGCCACAAATACTCCATTACTTGTTTGCAGCTGCTTGGGAAAGGTCTGGGCCACGCCACTGTTCAGTCTGAATTGGAATGTCGTTTTTCTGTTTCAATAGATCGATAAAATTATGAGTATGGTCCAAAGCCAACATTGGTCTTCCCATTAAACTAATGAGCTCTGGACCAGCATTATATTAAATTTCAGTGTGAAAGGTATTTTCTGTTTCAAAGAGTTTCAGCATTTGATTAAAGGCTGATTAGACATTAACATAAAAGATGTTGACATTTTAAAAAATGCCATTGTAATTGTGTCAATTTCCATTCTAAATTAATACAATTATCTAAACGAGCAAACTGTAGCATAAAACTGTTAGCTGCTACTACCAACCAGCAGCTGTAATCTGACCCATTAATCAATTACCTAGATAAAGGTAAAATAGTCTCAAGTTTCAGTTATACAGAAAGTAAGTTTAATTCCAAAAAATCAATTTATATGCAAGTCAAAGTTGCACTGCAGGCATGAAAGAGTATTATATTTTGGATAACTGGTTTTAGGAAAAAATACAAATTACAAAAATATCTCCAAAAGAAAGTGTCTTTAATTGCATATAAAGTAGTTTATGATTATTTCCTGTAATTAAAGCCATGATTTGCTGGGACTAAGCCTTTTTGCAGATGAGTAAGGTATTTTTGATTCACACAATCCTCACTAAACCAGAAAAGCAGAGTAGTTGCTGTATTTAAATGCACAATCATAGACTTGGCTTTTCATGTATTATTTAAATCCAACCCAAATGTAATTACAAGCCTTTGTGTAAGATCTGAAAGGGCCATGACAAGGCTGACCAGCTGGCCTCTTCCTTGCCACAGCACTGGCCCTGGTCAGAAACCCTGGGTTTACTCTGGGTCTTGCTTCTAGACTGCGTGGTCCCTCCGGTGAGACGGACACAGCAGCAGGTGATGGACAAGACTCTCTGTGCCCCTGGAGGTGATGGTCCCACGGAGCCAGCTCTGGTCATGCCGCGGTGCTCCCCTGGGTTACGGAGCAGCCCCAGCTCCTGCCTTTGCTGCCGCTCCCTTGGAGTCCTTGGGCAAGTCCACAAACTGCCTGGTCTTTGTCTCTGCATTTTTTAAGAGCCACCTGCCTTCCTCCTGGGATTCTCTCAAGGTGAGTTAGCTTCTTAAATTTGGTTAAAGAGGACACTCTGGGGAGATCTGAATGAAATTAATTTCCCGGGGGAAACAGGTGAGACATATTTTTAGCAAGTGCAGAGCAGTCTAAGACACAGTGGGCAAGCTTCTTGGTGGCCATCAGATGCTAATACGTTTGAGGACTTGCCTAGTTTGAAGGCAGAACCCCCTCCTTCATTCTACCTCCTTCTAAGATCACTGGTAAGCGATGGCCTGTTTTTATTCTCTTAACACAGATTTACTTGTTAGACTTAAGCTAAGGTCTTACAATTTAAGTTGCACTTTAATTTCTGAAGAACACTGTGAGTAAGAACCTTCTACTTCTCTCCACCTTACGCTGTCAGTATTCTGGTATTCCTCTTCATTTCCACATGCTCCATGACAGGCTAAAGCACATTTAAGCCAATCCTGTGATGTTTTAGTGAACGAGAGCCCCAAAAGAGGAGGAAGCAACCTTGCTGCGTTCTCTGCCTAGCATTCTCCCAAACCTCATGTCACTCTCTCAGGGACACAGTGCACTCAACTGCTATGCAGATCAGCTATCATCTCAAACATGACTGCAAAAGAAGAGTAGATCTTAAAATCTAAACCCCAGGGGCAGGACAGCACATCTTGAACACTGTATGTGTGTGTGAGAGAGATCAACTTCCAAATCCTTCCAACCACCTTTGTGGCAAGTGACAGTGCCTTCCCTCAGGTCTGCATCAGCATTGGAGCATCTCTACGAAACTGAAAATCAAGATGCTTGATTCTCACTCAGCAATACTGTCCTTCTTTACAAACACTTAGGAAGACAAGAGACACCAAATTTCCTTTTTAAAAGCCTAATACTTTCCCAGACTAAGGAATATCCACGCCAGGCTGAGATACGCAGACAAACAGGAGGACAGGATCAGCAAATGCAGCAGTGTCATGTAGAGGCACTCCCACCAGATGTAAGTTTCTTGAAGAAAGGGAAATGCTAAGTTCCTTGTCACAGGCCTGAGTGACAGAGCTTGCCTGCCTGCTGTATTAAATCATCCCCATTTGTGCTTCTGCTGCACGTATCATCACTTCAGTGTCTGCGTCCTTCCTCAGACGAAGGCACGCTCCAGAAAGGCTCCCAGCAGCGACTGCAGAGAAGAGGGAATGGGGGCGTTCATGCCGGGGTGGGGAGGCACTGACCTGCCGCTCAGCCACCAGGTTTGCATATCAGAAGCGACATGAGTAAATCCAGGGCACAGTTTCATAACCACTGCTCAGCACTGCACCAAACGCAGCCAGTGAGACAATACGGATGTGTAATTCAGTTTCTGACTCACCTTTTATTTCCACCCTGCAGTTAATTGCCTTTCTGTTTCCAGCATTAGCAGATAATGAAGAGGTTTACTCACTTCACCCTGGCTCACAGCAATATGCAGAATTATGTCTAAGCCTCTCTTTTTCGATCAAATCATCTGACTTCGTATTTACACCTTGCAAACTGCAAACCTAGCAAAGCCACAGGACATGGTGTGATTTCACCTCGCAAATGCTCAGAGGCACAAGGACAAAGACAAAATGCCTTCGGGAGATGCCTGAGGAACTAACCAATGACTCACACAGTGCAGCCAGGCTGTGTTTTTTCTGCTGCTAGAAAAGGATTAAATTTAACTTGTTTTAACCACAGAGTCTATTTGAAGGCTCATGTTTTTCCTGAAAAGTTCTGTTTTGTCTTCGCTGTGTACAATGGTTACACCTCACAGGGAATGCATTTATGGCACTTCTGACTGCACAGAGCCGGAATTGCCCTTTGTGCAGTGAAGTATCACAGTGTAAGCTGCATCCTAATATTTTTTTTATTAGAAAGACTTTCCCATTAATAAAGTCTGTTAAAAAAAATAGGTAAAAATCCTTTATAACCCCTTCTCTATACAATTTAATTTATTGATTACTACATTTCTTTCTTGTGCTTTTTTTCCCCAGAGACCTGCTCCCCTGGCAATGTTATGTGGCCAAGGACTGGTTTGAGTCTTACCCTCTTACCAAGGAGCCAGGAACCAAGCAAGGCAGCTTGTCCCTGCCCTGCCCTCTGCTCCTCTCTTCCAGAGGAATTATTCAGGATGGCTGAGCCACAAACAGCACGTCACAGGGCACCTTTGTTCTCAGAACAGGAGGAAGAAAGCAGTTTTAAACCTGGGTATCTTTCCATTTCTTCCCTCTGAGCCTACCTTTCTGTCCAAAACACTCCTCACTCCATGCCACTAAATTTGCTAAACTTTATCTAGCTTAGCTCTTGCTTCTGTGATGAGCTTTATGGTTTATGTAGTGGGAGAGGTGTGTTGATGTAAAGTGATGGCCGGCCAGCCAGGCCATGTAGTTAAAGGCTGCAGCTGCTGCTGAAGGAGGAAGGAGCAGGTCCACAAGACCCCAAAAGGTCTTGCAAAAAGACAAGGAGAGGAACATGCTTCTTTCATCGTGTTCTTCTAGAAATGGGAAATACCTCTGCCTCTTTGGAGATGCGAGTAGTAAGTCTTCCTTCTTACTATTAATCTAATAAAAGCTGGCCAGAAGGATGCTGCTTGTCCCAGGGATGAGATTGGAGCTTTAGTGTTGGTGATTAAACAGTGCTGGAAATAAGATGCTACATGCATGCATGATCAGTGCACTTACACAGCAGCATTCACAAGACCTTGGACGAGGTTTCCAAGACCTGGAATAGGAATGGATTCTTTTTATTTTTGAAAATTAATGAATTATTTTCTTTCTCCCTCACATCTTGCTGCATCTCCTTTATAAATCTTACCAAAGCCTTCTTTGGCTGAGATTTCTTCTGAGGCAATGTCAGGAAAAAGAAGCTCTGGGGGTAGAAAGCATCAGTTCAAGAGCCTCATGCAGGCAAGAAAGATACAGCGAGTGTGCTCAACAACAGACCCTGTTTTCAAGTTGGAATTTGAAGAAACCATGTGAGGATCACACCGAGAATCAACTTTGCATGTAGCTTATTATGTTCAAGCAGCAAGGAACAATTTAAACACAGCTGAAAACTGTCCACTTCTGGATGTAATTACACACTAAAAAAAAGAGCCAGAGTTATGATCTAACTAAACTAAACTATATACCAGCCTACTGTCAATTTTACATATTTTCATCTTTTTTAAGGTTTGACACAATGTTCTTGATCACTGAGAGCCAAAACCCCTACTTACTCTCTGCTGGCCACAAAACCTCCAGGAAAGAGAACCACAAAGGCACTTGGCCACGAAACCTCAAAGGCAGCTCAGACACACTCCTCTTCCTTGTTCTCCAGGTTTACAAATCAGATATCTCAGGCAAAGTTATTCATGAGTAAGCAGGCCATGAAACAAGAATTTATTCTTTCTGTTCTTTAGTTAGAGTAATTTCTAAGGATTTAAAGTCCACATGCTACTCTTACCAACCACTATCAAAGGAACACTTAGTTCACAAGTAAGTCCATAGAAAGAAGGAGATCATAGGTCACAACCGAATTCTTTGCCCAGTTCATTTGGGTTTCGATCACCTTCTGCAACCAAAACAACATACAGTGACAAAGTGTTCAAAGTCTGTAGAGAGGCACCCAGAACATATCCTAGAAGGAAAGGTCTTTACCCCCATAAACAAGTATTGAAATGTATACATAGTTTGCTTGTGGATTACAACCTTACTGAACAGTCAAGAATATTTAGATAAATACATTACAAAATAAGTTATCTATTGCATATGTTTGCATTCTTAGGGGAGAAACAGAAGGCAGATCATCGAATCCTATTAGCGTTAAAAATGTACCTTAAGTTATGTTAACTTATTCTAAATTGAATTTGTAATTACTTATGCAAATACAGGCCCTTCTCTAAATCAGTACCAACACATCTCCTCTTTCAAAAGATGTCAACAAAAGAAAAGTAGTTTACGACTACTGGGTTACCTATTATTGCTATGGATTTACAGTTATGTTTTCTTCTGGAAAAAAAAAAAACAAACAACCAAACCAACCAAGAGATGAAGTATTGACCAAATGTACAACAAATGTCAGCAAGAGGATACATAAGGTGAAATAAAAAGGAAATTTTTCTCTAAGCCTTCTGTCTAATAATTTCATTTATCACTTGCACAATTTTTTCAAGACAAAGTGCAAATTCTTAGTCAATAGTGCTTCTTTAAAGGCAACAGCAGCTATGTATAGTAAAGCACAAACGTAACAGTATGGCCAACTTTAACTTATGCTCTTCTGCTGCTCTGACCTGCTCTAGCCTTCTGACATTTAAGTCTCACAAGCTCAAGCTCAATTTAGCAGGACAAAGTCAAAGCTCATATGTAAGATGATATAAGCCGCATGTCACTAAGTAGGTGAGAGTTTAACTTAGCGTGACACAAGTATGGATGGGGCGGGAAAATTTTCAACAATACACTCCTGCCTCCCACTCCTCTGACTTTCATACTTGGAACAGAGCAAGCCACCTGCATGCAAACAGGCTTTCAAACTTTGCAGACCAGCTACTGAAAAAAAAGAAGAACTGCTTGCCCAAGTCATGGAAGCAGATGGTCAAAGCGCCCTCAAGAAACAGTTCAAACAACAGCATGCCAGAGGAGAAAATACTGACAAGAAAACAATCTTCTGGGAAGAAGAAAAAATACTTGAAGCAGGATATCGGGGAGCAGTTGGAGGAAGGCAGCCTGGTGAGATTTGGAGAGCTGGAGACATTCTGGGCTTAGTGCTTACGGCAGGGGACTCAAATGGCAAAGTCTCCCCTGTTCTCCCCAAACCTGGTGCTTCTCCTGGTGTTATGTTGTACCTCATCCTAGCCACCCAGGGGTTACTGTGGCCTAGAGATAATTTCAGGAATAAGAAGGACCAGACCAAACGTCCACCTACTCCAGTAGCCTGTTTCCACCACCAGCTTGAAGTAGGTACCCAGAGAAGAGGTTAGATTTGCCAGATGCAAATAGCGATGCTTCCCCAAAACCCTCTCCCAGTCCCTAGAAATTTGCAGCTCTGTAACTTGCCTATTCTTCCTCCCCTTCATCATATCCCACTCAGTCATCTCATTTCTTACTGTGCTGACTTGTCCCTGGAGCCACTCCCTAACTTTGATCACCAGTGTCCTTCTCCAAACCTTGTCCCCCAGTTCTGTTACACATTTTTGGTGTTGGAGACACCTGAACTGCACACGCCACAGATGCCCCATGAATTTATAGTGGCAGGTGATACTTTCTGTCTTGTTCTCTGTTCTCTTTTTGTAACAACTGCAAACATCAGATCTGCTTTTTTGACTGTTATTGAACACTGCATTGACATTTCTATGGATCCATAATAACTTCCACATGTTATTCCTGAGTGCTAATACTCAGCTCAGTGCTTACCATTTTATACATCAAGTTAAGATTAGTCTTCCTTATGTGGTATATTTTAGTTATTTAAATTGAACCTCACCTGCCATTTAATGCTGAGTCTGAAGATCATTTTGCAGTTCTTCACAGTTCGCCTTTAGCAATTACCAGTTGTCAATCATTTTGAGACATAAGCCTAAAGAGTCATTATGTACCTCATCTTATGCAAGCATAAGGACAAAAAAATACAAATTTTGCACTTCAAAATACCAAAACATTTTTCAGAAAATCATCTACAGATTGGGTTATAATAGGCTAATTATGATGTTCATAGAAGCTCTGTCTTTTAGGTTACTAAGAATTTCTTTACTGAAAGAGTGGTTAGGCATTGGAACAGGCTGCCCAGAGAGGTGGTGGAGTCGTCAACCCTGGAGGCGTTCAAAAAAGGTGTAGACGTGGCACTCCAGGGCCTAGTTTAGGAGTCATGGTGGTGTTAGTTGATGGTTGGACTTGATGATCTTAGAGGTCTTTTCCAACCTTAATGATTCTATGATTCTATGATTCTATATCCACTATCCTCTGTGCCTCAATAAAGCAAATCAAGAGAAGCTATAGCGACCTGTTTGTATTATCCCACATTTAGAGACAATATTTTCCTGATTATTCAAAGCTGTGAGAATACACTCAGATGGCCAACAAGAGTAATGTTGTAGCTTAGAATCTTTCATGTGTTTAGCAAACTTCAAGTCTATACAAAACGTTAAGCTCCCAGATTTCAATCCCCTTTCGACTCTATACTGGAAAAAACCATCCCAACTGAAAGATCAACTTATATCAGGTGCTCAACTACAATTATCTAGCCTCAAATTTTTGACAAGAGAGTGGTTACTGTGTAACTGCAATTTAATGAATTTGTATCTTATAGATTTGAACGATATTTTTATATATAGAATTTTTAATTATTTGAATTTTAGAGATTTCAATCTCCAGTAGATCCCATCTTTTAAACAGTTTAAACAAACAAGACACCAACTGACAAAACCAGCAATTCTGATACTGTTGTACCTAAATATCAAGCAAGTATCATACTTCACAGTGTTCTCAAGCACCTACCTTATAGGGAGAGCTCAATAAACATGTTCGTAATAATCTTTACTTTTTTATATATATATTTATACACACACATCTAATATATAGGCAGATAACATACAGATAGTAATTATATATATTATATATATATAAAAGCTTTCATATGAGCATGTATATTTAGTACACTTTAATGAGTT
>WAAD01004017.1:6203-219448 GCA_013389945.1 Fregata magnificens | reverse complement strand
TATAATCACGGTTGTTATTTTACTTTACGTAGTTTTTCTGTGAGTTATCTGCCCAGTTTAAGAATACTTACATATTCTTATCTGGATTATATTAGAACAAACAGAAGTGCAACCAGTCCTCAATCAACAAAGACATCTAGCAGAAACCACTATGGCTATAAAGTAATCATCTTTCATTGCAAGCAGCTGTTTACTAATAAACAACTACATGAGAAGCCCTTGAAGGAAAGGCCATAGGAGAAAAAAATGGTACTTTAATTCCAAAAAAAAAAAAAAAAGACATGTAACTAAAAGCACTTCTGAACTGAAACCATAAGTCTTTCTGGCATCCTTCCCAGCTACTATTTGATTCTATGCCCTGTGTGACATTTTATATATCCTCGTATTTGAACTACCCAACCATATTTTGTTTCTTCCTTCTACTGGTTTTTGAACTACTGCCACAATGGTGTCTCAATATAAAGGAAACCTACCATTCCACTGTGTTTTATGCTTTCTATTTGTAACCTGATTGATGCAGCTGTTTAAAAACTGTAATTTATCTAAAAGATCCTCAGGTGTCTCAATATTTTTCATGAAACAGGACGGGATCCTGCAGTAAGAATTCTGAATTTTGAACTGAGTTTTGCAGCCCTTGTGTTGCCCTGTAACACCTGTGGTTTTGTCATACCTGACCCCAAGTTCTAAAAATTGTTATTACCCTAATTAACTAACATCATGACAGTATGCACCATGCATTAAGCATGGGGCAAACAAGAAGTTAGATGACCCCTTCCCCACAGAGCTCAAACTTTAAGAAAAACAAGTAAAGGATGGCAATGCACTAACTCCACTAATTAAATTTTTTTAGAAGACAAAATTCTTCAAACACTGATCCTCCCTAACGCGGGACACCTACATTGTAGATTCCCACAGCTGAGGTTGTCAACTCTGGGTTCCCTTAAAAATCACTGAGCATTTTTAAGACATGTGTCATCTGATCCATTTCAGATAACTCCTTCAGGGTGACTACTGAATTGTAGATTCCACTCCCTAAGGGGAGCCTCTATTAATTAGCGAGATTGCTTGCGCTAACTAGCTGGGTTAGTCCACAAAGATGCCATGGTACGCACAGATCTCACAGAGGAATGTGCCCGTCTGCAAGAGGGATTTAAAGGCAGAAAATCTTAAGGGAAAAACTTATTCAAGCAGCTTGTTCAGGGCTTAACGGGTACATAAAAGAAAGTGAAAGAAGCAAGCAGAGAAACATGTTGCAAAACAAAGGAAAAAGTGTAATGGAATGAGTAATAGTAAATGATCTCTCCCTGTTAGTTTGCTGGAAATAATACTTGGAAATGGAACTGAGAATTTCAGAGAAATGCCTAGTGCTACACCCTGTCCACAAAGAGAAGACAAAAGAAATCCATCAGGAAATTATTCATATTTCACTAAGCCATCCCTGTAAAAGAAAAAAAAATATGCCCACAAGTATTATCTAAATTACCTTAACATACTCAGCTTAAGCAAGTCATCAACCATCTGAACTTACTGTGTGCTGCCCTGCCACCTGGGGATCATTCAGATCCTGTAAATCCTGAAGAATTGTTTAAATAACTGCAAACTCCCCAACTTCTCATCATGTAAAAAAATCAGTGTCATCCTTCCTCTTTTGATTGTCCCTCCTCAGTGCAAGTACACAGCTGTCCAAAAGGATCAAGTTTCATCTTCCTAAGCCATTTCAGTTGTGATGGATCCCATACTGCATTCTATAAACAGCCTTAGGTACATCATTGGTTATGAACTGGTACATTTCCTAACCAACATCATTAAAATACAAGGCAGTTCACTGAACTTGGAAAATACTAAGAAATTATTCTCCAGAGTGTAACATCTGGTATAAAGGAGGAGAAAAACACTGTTTTCAAGTGCAAGACTGGAGGCTAAAACAAAGCCCATTAATCTGTCTCCACCCCCACGTTCAAAATGAAAACCAGAAAAAATACCCTTTGGTGCTTCATATTAGGAAGACACAAACCTGAGATGTCTCCCATCTGTTTTGTTTGCTGTTTTTTAATAAAAAAGCAAAATTACCCTGTTCTTCTTTCTGCTTTCAATAGAAATCCTGAAGGATATTTTCAGATTTGTTAGGTCCAAGGTTTTTATACTGTTCTCATCCCATTTTATTTGAGTGCCTGTCAAATGTGACTATTCTGGCTCGGTGAACCAATATCTGAGCTTTTCAGCTATTATTAAAATTATCATGATCAAACTTGCATACACTACAGATCTGACTGAATTTAGGGAGCTGAGTGGGGAGGTAACTACTTCTGTGCTCCAGTAATAAACTCTTGCCCTCCCTGGTACAACCATGAGTAGCCCATGGGCTTTCTAAGCTCTTGCTGTCCCCAGGAAGCTACTGGCAGCCACGGACCATGAGGCAGTGACAGCACTGGCCATGACCCCTCTGCCTCATCCTGCAGTGCTGCCACAAGGAAATTGGGTAGAGTTGGACATACTGGCTCTAAACCACCTGGCAATTTCCTTTCACTGGAGAAAATCCTGCCCTCTAGTCAGAGCTTATGGTTTATCTGCACCATCAGAGGAATGAGTCAAAATCCCACCTGCGATGCTTCGCTCACGTGGGTGTGTTGGGAAGGCTGCTTGGACAGTGCCCTTAACCCTCACTGCACAAACATCACTGTACACACCTTCAAGAGTTACCTATTGATCTTGGATGAAGAGCTAAGACAAAAATTGTCTTTTCTGGAGACAAGAAGTGTCTGAATCTGGCTTGTGGACGCCATTCTTCCTATCCAAATGCATCCCCATTGTGCTCACAGCCCTGAATCTACCTTTGGCTCAATTCTACCTGGATGAGATTTTGTTCTATTTTTCCTTTTATTTTGCAGAGAAAAAGCCTCCATGCCATGGCCCATCAGCTGAATGAGTACTAGCTCACTTCACAAAGCTTAAAATAATATCTGTAATAGATGCTACTGTTCCTACGTATTTAAAACTGAATATAAAGCTGGTCACTGCTTTTAAGGAACATAAAAATGCTATTAAAATCCTTGTCTGACAATATCAAATTCTCTGTGATTCATATGACTTAAAGCCCTAACTTCTGGATATGCATGGACTGCAAATCAAGGCAGAAAATGGATTTTAGTATTTGTTTTTGTTTTTCTAAAATGATGGCTGCCTTCATTATAAACAAACAGCACATATTATGATACAGATCTCTCTAAAATTCTCCACCAGCTGTACGTGTGGTGGAACATGTCTTGGCCTTTTTTTTTTTTTTTTTTAAGATATTGAGTGACTTTTTGCCATTCATTTTAATTCAGGACTATGAGTTTCCTCAATTTTCAGTGAAGAAAACAATTAAAAGTAAACACATTCTAAGATTTTTTTTCCCACAGTTGAGGTTTCCTTCTGCACAGTTGAGTAAATAAATGTCTCTCCATCTAGGTACAAACATGATCACATAAGTTAACTTAAATAGTAACATTCTATAACTGTTCTTGAGCTTCTTGCCAACTTTCCAGGCAAGTGGTTGGAAAGTTATTTCAATCTTGTTAGAAAGAGGAAAATATTTTCAAGGTCTCAAGTAAAATGTGCTATTGTTTTACTCTTGCAACACAACAGCACACAGACATTCCTTCAAGTAACATTTTCAGTGTTTAAAAGAATTACATGAACTTTAAAAGTGGTATGAACTCTGATGTCCTCGTCTTAGCATCTTATTATCCAAATAGCATTATGCTGTGCAAAATGCTTTACTGGCAGCAGCAACCTTAAATATGCTCCCTTAGCATAAACAGAGGGCAAAATTCCCCTCCTCTCCAAGCCTGAATACAAGAGACTTCCACAAAAATGCCGTGGGAGAAAGCTTTCCCTTGGGAAAGGTCACGCGGTGATACCACTGACCCTGGCCGCCGGCACAGGACAGCCGAGGGACGCTGAAGGTCACTGCTGCCCAGCTGCACTCGGCTGATGGCACGGATCCACGGGCTGCCCCCGCTGCTTCACCAGGCTCATCCATGCTCTCACAGCCATCTCTCCCCTCCCCAGGTCTCCAGCCTCACCACAGCGAGGGGAGGCAGCAATCCTTTGAAATTTTATGAAGTAAATAGCTTAAAAGTACCATTTCTATGAAGAAATGAGATAGTGTTAATTCAAATGTATAACGTGCTTGCATTCCAGGGAAAAACTTGGTAGCAGCCATTCAAGTGTTGGCCTCACTTCAGCGCTCCATGGCAGGATGGAGCCATGCAAGCCAAGCAGAGGTCCCGGAAAGAAAGGGTGCATCACATTCAACATTGATCCCTTCAGACCATGGAGAAATGGTCAGAAGCCTCCAGAGATGATGAAATTGAAGCTTCACCAAGTGGTGAAACAAAGCACAGGGTGGATATTTGTGGAGAGGACGGTTAGTGAGATTGTGCTGAGTCTGTACCAGCAACAGAGTCAAGGGGATGGAGGAAAAAAGCAATTTTGCACTCCAGCGTGCTTTTCAAGGAGCTTTACAACCTCAGTCACTCTGTCTCATGCTGGTTAACACGTAATTTTAAAGGTCTTCCATAAGCTTAGTGTTATTCACAATATTTATACTGCTTTAGCAAGCCACAGCCTGAGAATGGGATGCATCAGTTTGCAGGCAGAAATGACGATGACCCAGGTCGAGCAGTGTAAAACATCGGAAGGGCCTTTCTCATCAGTTGCAAAGCTCTGCACACAGCCTGGAGACTTCGCAGAGAACAAGGCCCAAAGTCAGGAAGAGTACAGAGGGAGAAACCCAGGACTCCATAACACATGGCAGGGTGGCATTTTGGTGGTGGGGGGATTTTTTGGAGGAATTAATTGGTTGACTCCATCACTCACATCCTACAGGTGTGCTCTAGTGTCAGCAAAGCACAAAAAGCCTGTGCCAAATAATATTCAGTCCCACCAAGAACTCTAATAAAAAGCAACTGTACACTTGACCCAGTAGCACTTTCTCTGGATGCTTTGTTTTCCTTTAAATTATTTATTTCATGTCAGATGGAGAATTAAAACACTTCTAATAAAAACTGACATGTACATTAGACTTCTGTTTTATACAACAAAATATTCATTCCTTTTAAAAGGGAGGAACTACTAGTTGAAATGAACGTTACAGGGAATTTGACATACTCTTGGTATGACAAAATATTTTAGATCACAATTATCTGCAAAACAGAAAATAACTTTTATCCTTCAGAAGATTTCCTTTCAAAGGTGCTTCTTTTTATGGGGGCCTAAGGAATGACATTTTGGTAGCAGAGCTGAAGAGACTTAGTTTAACAAACTATTTACTATGTTAGTGAATGAACTCCCTTGTTCACAGCCTTAGTTCTTAACTCATCTTTTTAAATGTGATGGATTTTTCATCTGAAACTGATCCAAATTAGCACAGTCTATATATTAAAGTAGGTACTCCTCATGAAAAGATGCACTTTCAAAGCATTCCAGTGTTCCTGCTTTTGGCTGAGGAGAAAATTCCTTCACAGCATTTCAGAAATTCTGCTTCCAAAACCAGGAAGTGCCATTAAAACAAAGACATTTTTTAAATTTTTTAAATTAAAAAAAAAAAAAAAAAAAGCAAGCAAAAGCAAGTCCAGCTGAGGCTGAGACAAAGTTGAGATTGATCTTTATTCTTAATTGAATTGATTCATTTGGGCTGAAATTTCAGGAAAAAACCAGGAAAATGTCTTTCTACATTCTTGGTAACAGCATTTCTCTTTTAAAAATTAATCTCTGCATTTAAACACCAGCAAAAGAGCCTGGAGATGAACTTTTCTGCTTAGTTTGCAGAGCCAAGGCAGCTGACAGTGAGACTGCAAACCTCTGTGGGGGCAGCCACACAAACTTGGAAGGTCCACCACTGGGGCATGGGGAAAATTTAGTTCTTCTGCTTATTACTGTCAAGCTTGCTACGGTTTAATGCAATAATGGGATATTTATGAATGCAGACTGTCTAGACTATACAAAGTATAAACTGGATAGAGACAACTTTTTTTTTTTTTAAACTTAGGCTATTATCATTATCAGCTTTCATTACAAATTTGGTTTTGCTCAAAAGAGAAGCAAGATCTAAGAAGAAAGAAAGACAGGCATTACAGAAAGAAAGTAGAGCTGGATAGCCACTTTACAACTGACAATACTAGCAATTTATCCCTCACTTGATTGGAAATGACAAATCACAAAAACTTTAATTTTTGCTGATAGTTTCAATAAAGAAAGTTTTACAAGAAAGTTATATATTCACATGTAAATGTATTTCAAAGCAGATACGGTTCAGATGGTCTCTGGAACCATTAGTCCAAAACCCAAACTATCCATACAGTGGAATGAAGATCACCACAACTACCTCCAGCTGGGCTACACACAACCAAATCAAAGGCTAATGTCCCCAGGCACAGACATACAGACCTCCTGTACATCATTCAGGGCATCCTTCCCAGCTACTAGAATTAAACTCCTCAGCACCAGCAGTTTTGTACAGCACTCGCCCCAGTCACTGGCTTCACAATGCTCTTCTCCTGCTGCAATCAGCTCTGCAGCAAAGCAGGAGTTCACTTAACCCCTTCTAAAATTGTGTATGCCTTTCAGCAAGATCCATGCTATGCCTCAAGCCTACAGCACTACATATGCAATACATTGCTTCCCTTCCTTTTTTTACATACTGCTATGATTGTAAGAGCACATCAAGAATTATTTTCTGCTTGGAGATTTCCCATATTACTTTAGCAACATAGCATTTGCCCTTTTCTTGTTTCTGGCCTGAGTCCTAACAGAAGTTCCTCATTCTCAGACTATGTCACTTTGTTCTCATTCTACCTCAGAAAAGTCATTCTGGTTTCTGTCACCTTCTTCCTCCAGACAGACTCCCATGTCTCATTCTGCTGTGCCAGCAAATGACTTGCTGCAATGTCCCATTTTCAGGTACACTTCTATGCATTGTTGAACATTGCTCCAGTGAAGGGGTTTTTTTGTCTCTTCCTTATCCCACCATGCCCCAAAATAATTTGGTCATTGGTTATTTCTTGATTGCTTTAAGGGGCATTGTAGCTTTGTCCATGTTCAGAAAAATGCACTGTAACCAGATCCATTACTTGCAAGCGACAGTACATGAAGCAACGGGGGACTTTCGTGGTACCTTACAAAGTAACAATTTGAGGGTGGACCAATCCTGAGATCTCTAACATTGCCAAAACTTTTACTGATGTAAGAAAAAATGTTCCCAAGGAATAGCTGAGGAGAAATTCAAAGTTTTGGTCAAAGTAGAAAATTCCTCTGAATTAAGGGCATCTTAAGTCTGGGAAATTTTTGAGGCAGTGATCACTCAGGCGTTTCTTGTGCTTGTTTATGATAGTTATATACTGGTACCCTAACTGGGATACCAAGAAAATATATGCTATTATTCTAATTATAAATGGTAAATTCTATTTACCCTAACTCTACCCTAGTTCTGTTCACTCTGATTCTTTTTCTTGTAATATTTCACCTACAACTCTTACTTATATCTTAAATTTTCAAGTAACCTAAATTTCTAAATACTAAAGCAATTTTTAAATTTCTGGAACAGCTCATTCTTGTTACAGTGCTATATTCAAAAACAGCTGGGTCAAACGCAGTTCCTTATGAACAGTCCTTGGAACATTAAAATTGCATGAATAGCCGAGAGCCTCAATTGCATAACCAAGGCCAAGGAGGAGCCAATAAATCTCTGCCAGTTAGCCCTATTCATCAGTAACTTTTGTTTGACTAAAGCATATCAGCTAGAAAAGCAACCTGTCATAGTTCGAAGATTTAGAGAGATGAAGAACCTCTTGCTTCCCTTGATAATATGGCAGAATAATGAATCATTTCTACTGTGAAAAATGTTGTGCATTACTCCTGATTTGAATCTGCCCAACTCTCCAGCCTTTACAAACCTTTAGTTTGTGTTATGATTTTCATTGCTGACCTAAAGAACCAATATAAAACCAGTATATTTTCTCCTGCTTCAAGAGACTTACATTTCTTAATCAAGGAGGCTCTCCACTTTGATCGGGTCAATGGATAAAAAAAAATCATGGTTCTCAGAGAGAAATAGTTTCATCAGATTTCAAACCATTTTGGGTGACTTTCTTCTGCAACACTCCCATGGTTCAACATCCCTTCAACAATATTGAGTCTGAAAATATAGCACATGTTCTTGTCACAGTGGGCATCCAGAGGTAAGGCTATTCTTGAGTCCTAATCACTGTCTTCCTGGAAAATAACTCCTTCTCCTTTTACGATAGCGTCACACTAGGAACTCCTGTGAACTTGCAGTTCAAAAGATCCTTATATCCCTTCCAGGGCACAGCTTACCCCGTTCCTCGAAATTCCATCTGGCTATAAGAAAAAAACAAACCTCACCATGACAACAATAAAAAACTGCAATACATTGCACAGAGAAGTGGTGGAATCTCCTTCACTGGGAATATTCAAGACTCAGCTTGATGGGGCGTGGATAACCTAATCTAAGTCTTTGCTTTCTACAGCAGTTCAGATGGTGTCCAGAGGTCTTTTCCAGCTTAGGCTTTGCTATGACACATGATCACACGCTTGCTCAAATACAGTTAATTCATGCTCCACTGAAGTTTTCAAAAGCTAAGGCAAAAGTTTACAAAATCATTTGGTCTTATAAGTTTGTAATGCCACTGCTAGTTCTCTCAATACCAACTCGGTATCTTCTTTTAAGCTCTTATGTGTGAAAAGTTTGATCCATGTAGTATTGCAGTATATTGAACACTTATCTTTGACACATCATGTATTTACACCATGCTCATTATCATTAATTGGCTCTACCCTTTACCTCCAAAAAGTGACTCTGCAGGCAGCTGCATGCTTCTACACCACCAGCAGCAGATTCGGCCACACAGGACCTGTGAGCGGGGCGTACGCTTGTCTGCGCACAAACACGGGCGCACATTTCCTAAGATGGCTACTTGGGTCTGACACTTCATTACCTCTGGCTTTATCTTTCAGCCCAAAGGATATGTCTACACATCTGACTAAAATACTTCCCTGTCTGTTTTATTTGTAACTTTCTTTGTAAAATTACCATTCTAACACTTGTCTCTCTTCACGTCTTTAAAGAATTGCTTGCCAACCTTTTTTGTGTATTTTAATGATGAAATATCCTGGAAACAAAAGATAACCTCATATTAAAATATGCTCTCTGAGGTTGGGAGACAGTCTGATTTTGTAACAAGATACTGTGTACCTGACAGGACAATATGTCAAACTCCTGTGGCAAAAGATTGCAGTGCAATTGTTTGGCAGCCTAAGCAGAGTGATTTTCTTCACCAAAGTCCAGATCCCAGTAAAAAGCTACATTTCTATAAAAGCTGCTTTTTAAGGTATTCCCTGTTCAAGAGGTGACCACATTTAACATTCTTCTATACGGAAAATTTTAACTTCTAGCTATATTTACCTCCTCCCAAATGAACTCATTTCTCCACAAATGTACAAAAAATAGAAAATAAGGTTAAGCAACCAAACAAGAAGTTTTGTTAAACTCAAGCTGGCAAACCAGGATGAAAGCACTTCGTTACCGACCTGCGGAGCAACCCATGGATTTCTTCATACGTTAAATGTCACCTACTTCTCCCTCTGCTAGTCCCAAGGGGTCTTGAGGCACCCTGATCATTCTCCTTAAAATCTCCTTTGGGAAACATCCAGATGATGGCCTTCCCCTGCCTGTGTCTGCAGGTAAATCACATTCTTGATTTCAGTTTTCCAGGAGGAGGAGTAGAAACTATGCTGGTATCACCGACCAGCTATTTCCCAGGACTAAAACCATGCCAGATGACCTGTTCCAATGGTCCGGCCATGCTGGAGGCTAATACACCTCTGGCTCCTCTACAAGGGGTTGAGGTTGGGAGGAATCTGTATCTTTTTGATATTTCATCCTTTAGATAATTTCCTGGATGCTACAATAATCTTCTCTCTCCAGCTATCAAGACAGAGATCCCTAAGCACTTGCTGCTATTAGTCTTTCTGTAAAGGTCACTGCACTCTACAAATGATTTGTGGCAGCCTGTAATGCAGGAGGGAAGACAAACAAATACCCTGCAAAAGAAAGAAAAAGCAAAACAACTGCATCGTGGCTTGCTTTCATTTTGTTTATCTAATACTGTGGCTGAACAAAACTCTGAGAAGTTTCTTGGCCTGTGAAACAGTATCTGCAAACCTTTAAACAATGAGCTTGTTCTTAGTGGTTGGATTCATTGAAATTGTACAAAACTGCTTAGATTAAGACTGCACTGCTTTCATGTGAAGCATGGCACAGCAATGTGGCAGAGGAACAAATACAGGTTTTGTCCTGTTGACTCTCAGACTCCTAATTATGAAAAGGGGGGGAAAGGCTCTGTTACATGGCCTGTGTTCTTATCCCTTATCGTTTCTCACCAGCACAATCTGGCAGGAAAGAAATAGCTCTACTGATAAGAAGGAATATCTCTCTCCCTTTTAAGTGAAGGTATAGTAACTGCTCTCCTTCAAGTCAAACAGAGCTCGTAGTACAGTATTTATTTAAGAAATTTTCCAATATGATGAATTATTAACTTGTTTCGATTGTGTTGTTGTGGATTAGACTGAGGAAAAGAAGTACAACTCCCATAATGTCTCCAGATGTCAGCATCACTTTTCTTTTGATCAGTGCACTTCGGACTCACAGAAGCAAATTGCAACCACATTATCAGTCAAAAAATACTGCTGAAAAACAGCACTTGTATTAACCATTTAATCAGATGCTTTTGAAATCATCTATAGTGAACAACCACTAACCCAAACATCCACCTGGGATGGTGAAGTCAGTTTGATGTTTGCATATTCCTACTTATTGAGACCTTCCAGTAGGAAGAGCTTTGTTATTACACACCATCTGCCTTGTCACATATTTACATGGAGCTTTTAGCAAAGGCAGTGGGGAAGAAGGGTGCCTTTATTACACTGCTGACAACCACCTTCATTTCCATGGGGGATATTTGGGCATCGTGCCTAATGCGTGTCTGAAGCAGGGGCTTAGATGAGAAACAACTGGTTGATCCTCCTCTTAGATGAGAACAAAGTGGCAGGAGAGATAAGAGATATCGCATGGGCTGTGGGGCTGGACAGATCTGTTCTTTACAATGCTTCTTGGTGCCTGAAATTTCAAATGATCAAATAGCAGAGCTATGGTTATGACTGCTTACCTGTCTCAGTTATTAACAAGAAAATTGGAAATTCTCCCTTTATTTGTGAACCAAGGCAGTCTAGCCACATAAAAGACAAACTACGTGTTTTTGTTGAGCACGATATCACAATACACTGGTAACCCAGCAGTCTGTGCTGGTCATTAGTTTTCAAAAGGATTTTAATGGTTCTGCTCTTAAGTGCAACACCCAAGAACTGTCTCAAGGCGTGCTGCTATTATACCTGCAATCAGAAAAGGCTCCTAAACTATCAGCCTCTGATTTAATAGGAAAGGAAAAATGTTTTCCATGGCTAATCAAGGCTTTTCTTCCCCATATAACTCTTATTCAACTTTCCCTCTCTCTTACATTTCAGATAAAATAACCTAAATCTGTCTATTGCAAGAGGGCGCCGTCAGACTCAGCTACTTTGCTGAATTTGGGTGAACAAATGCAGGTGATTTTGTGGGTTGGCAGAGATATCAGTATGAAATCAGGCTGGCTGTTTTAGTTAAATGAGCAGTAAAACGATATGTAAGCTTATGTTTCCAAACATAGGTCCTTGCCACATAGTGAGGTAAGTAAAACTAGCTCATCACCCCCATCTCCACTGAAACTATTTGAAGACAGAGTGAACATTTTGAAATAACGACTGCATTGTAAAAGACCTCTGAAAGATCACAGAACCCAGACGTTCAAGAAAGTTTTCAAACCACAGAAAAGATAAGCCAAAAACAAAGCAGCAGTGGCTAGACAAACCTCACTTGAACGGCTTGATAACTTTTGTCTGACTGCTTTTTTCAGAGGAAGTTAGCAGTTAAAAAAGTTATTCTGCTCTCCAAATCTAATAGTGTGATCCTAAAATTAAAAAAAAAAAAAAAAAAGAGAAAGGCAATGACAAAAGCATAGACATTTTGGCAGTATCCAGGGAAGTCTGACAAGCAGCAGCAGAAAGCACAGATCAAAAGAACATGTAAGTTCTTTTATTGTTGAAAATACCTAGAATTCCATGTTTATCTTACCACAATAAGCTACTGAATGGTTATCTAAGCTGCTCTTGTTTTGCCAGGCGACTCAATACATCTGCGGGTTTTATCCTGCATTAGTTTTAGTCCGGTGTGTTTAAAATGCTACACAGCAAGTAAATCTAATCTAAAAGGTTATACGTCTCCTTAGGAAAAACAGTCTTCACAGAGAGTGATCACCTTAAACAGAAAAATCTTTTTGGTATCAACTCAGAATTATTTGTCCCAGTTTCTACGACTAAACTCACATAGCTGTGATATATCACAAAAAGCCCAAGCCCTTCTCTCTCTAGCAATACATTGCTAATAGGTATTGTGAGAAATCCACAAAAGTACATTAAAAAAAACCCAATCCAACATGAGAAGCATCTCACAAGTACCTGAGTACTTGTGAACCTTTTTTTTTTCTAATTTCCTCAGTTCTCCTTTTATAAACTATTAAAAGTTTCCCTAAATTCCAAGCTGGCTTTGCCTGTATAACACAGTCACAAAGAAATCTGTCTAACATATCATAAGTGGAACTATTCTTGGCAAAATAACGTCTCTGAGACAGGTTTAAGTCATGCAGAAACAAGACTGAACTTGTGAGTTCACAGTTTCTTTAAAACAAAGCAATACCTGCTGTCACAGCATGAGGAGAAAAGATATCTCAAACCCAAATATTACAGCAGAGGCAAGAGAAGACATGGGAAAAAAAGTAGCTCGCTCATCTTCACTGTCCAAGTATCTTTGGAGTAGAAGTCTACTGCTTTCTAACCCCTTCAATTCAGAAGAGACCCACAAAGCAGCAGTTACTCCAGAGTCCTGGAAGACTTCCAATAAATAGATTAAACCTTACATAGAAACACTCACTATAATTAGAGAACAAAGCTTCTTGGTTTTTGGACAGAGTATGACAAATTTTAAAACCATGAGATGAAATCAAATTGTATTTTAACATGGTTCAAGGGAAGCCTTTCTTCTGTAGACTATCAGTCTCCCTCTCAGAAATGTCTGATAACTACTGTAGTAACCTAAAGTTTTTTGCGCCTTTCAAAAGCAACCTAGAAACACGTACAGACAATAGGATAATAATAATGAACACTTGAGGACATTCCTTCTTAAGGGGAGCAGTCTTTTGAAAAAAAAGATCTATCCAAAAGCTTCCATTAACTCTTCCACAAGCCCCACAGAGGAAAGCCCTGGCTCTTCATCAGAGCTGTACCTGGCTGGCAGAAGAGGCACCAGAAGAGCAGCAAAGAGCCGAGAGGCTCCTTTTTCTTCTTGGTTGTGCCACAGGAGCACGAATGGTTACCTCCTCCTCAAAATCCATCCCCTTGGTAGCAGACTGCCGCCAGCATGGAGCAACAGAACCAGGAGCAGCACGGGTCCTCTTCCTGCCGGTGCAGGTTTTCTATAGGTGTGCATATGCAGCAGAGCCTCATCTGATGTGAAATTTCGTTAGACATCCGGGTGTATGAATGACTCATATATAAAAAATACTGGTTTCTCATGGTTGCATGCTTGCATACGGGTGGGGATTGAACAAATATACATTTGCACATGGGCTAGAACTACCCTTTTGTGACAGGATTAATACCCAAGACCAGGAGGTCACGATTTAGCAATGAAAAAAGAACGTAAAACATGCACAGTAAAAAGACATATGCAAAAAGTGCAATCAGAGTAATAAAAATGCTTCATACTATGGTGAAATCTTTTGTGGAAATAAGCTACAGCAACAACCAAGTATCATACGCGACCTCCGCAATGGTCCTGCATTACTGAAAACTATGCATTGGCCTCAGGAAGAAACCTGACTCCTACTTGCAGTAAGGTCCCAGGCTCAGTATGGGATTAACGCAGTTGTTCAGGACAGGATTAGAAAGCTGTGGCTGGGAGCCCTGCCTTCGCAGCAGTGCCCATCAGCTGCCGGGTGTGAGGGAGCTGTGAGAGCCCGGCGTGCCGGGGAGCAGCAGCAGCAGCAGGTGCCTGCAGAACCTGCCTGCACGGGAAGGCACCTGCCACAGCGTCCGGTGCAGAAAACACTTGGTAAAAATAAAATAAAAGGGAAGTACACATGAGCCAGAAATTAAATGCTTGCATCTGATATCAGAGGAAGAGCACTTTGGTCAGACAACCTGCTAGGGGTTTCAGCCAACTGTACTCCGGTCAGCAGGAACATTTTTATTGACATCCACACCAGTGCCATGAGGGCCAAGAAAAACATTTTGTGATCTGTGCTTCCTCGCTCCATCCCACCCCACCCTATTGCCATGTTCAGAAGGGAAAAGTTCTCCTCTGATTTCCAGAAAGCTTTCGATGCTGTTTCTATCACATGTTTTCATTTAAATTCTCCAGCAACAGACACCATACTAATTGCCTGTGGTAAAACAGAGAGCGTCTCCAGGCTGCGTAGCGCAGAAACCCTTCTCGGCCCTGCTTGCCCACACAGGAGCATGCCAGCGGCTGGCAGAAGGCACCATCCTGCCTGTACCCCCAGTGCTGGACTTAGCATGAGCCAAAAAGATGGCAGCTTGGATGAACAGCTGAAAACTAATTGAAAAAATAGTGATCCTCAGTAAAAAACCTCCAAATACTGAAAGCAGTTGCTGCCAAATCATGGTACCTGCGATACTGTGGTGATTCCAGTCTAAGAACAGAGGAATACCGAGGTTCTCCCATATCCTTTGGGTAGCAGATGTTGACATAATGTTGTCTTTTTAATGCAAAGCTATTAAGCAATTTTAATATGAAATAGCTTTTTTAAAAATAAAAAATGCATACTATGCATAATAAAAGAGTGAAATTAGCACACAACATCTGTGAGGTTCTAGAGTGGGGTTTTTTTAAAGACTTTTTGGGAAAAAATGTAACCTAGATCAAGTTGTTACTGAAATGATCATTCCTCTGTAAAAAAAATAGAAAATAAAACAGTTTTTTAAGATCTATAGGAAATTTTATAAATGTCCTAGTTTTTCAGGTACACATTTTTAATGCAAGTGTTTATATTACATGTATATTTTTAAATTAATTTTTTACATTATGCTAAATAATTCGTATTTCTTCCAAACAATATTTGCTGTTATTTAAATCAACCAACCAATGCCATTCAATTATTTATTTGTTCAGCCAATGGGAAATAACTTACATTTCTTCTTACTTCGTATTCTAAGCAAAGTCAAATATTTGTTCCTTCTGTGAGTAATTTATTACTGATTACCACAGTCTGATGTATGGTATTTTGTGTTACTAAAAATAGGGCTACAAATGAATAAATGCAGCTAAAATTGTGCTTTCAAAGCACAGTGGAAGAAAGCCCAAAGCTCATACATAGACACTGACAACAGGTCTGTTTCCAGACTTTAGACACCCACATACCCACAAAATAGGTGCAAATTGGAAAAGCCTCTGCTTATTCATCTGGCAGTAAGTGTATCTGGAAATGAATATATCATGTAAAATTTAAAATCAGACTCAACTTCTTTCAAACACAAAAAATGTTTTAACTTCTTGGTTTGTCACTGTTTACTTCTTCCTCTTGCTGCCCTCCTCCTTCCTTGGAAGACAGACATCTCCCTCCAGACTGAAAAAATACTTAACTTCAATTGAAATTTTATTACAATTAATTTTTCTATTTTGAATGAAATCAATGCAAAAGCATGGAGACAGTCTATTAAATGTATATCTAAGAAATGTAAACCCCTTAAAGGCTGAAATATTCTTAAAACTTAGTTCAGCTCTGGAATTTACAGTCATAAGACATAAACATAGCCAAGAATTTAGCAATCCAAAACAGAACTGGACATTCATGCAGGTATCAAGAAGAGCCAGTCTTACAACTAACAAGAACGTAATTTTGGAAGATAAAATAAATCTCAAGATGTGGGGCAAAATATTCTGTAACTACTAAAGATCAGAACGTGTATGATGCGTATGGCTGATTATCCAAGATCCACCTCCTGGGAGGTTGTTAGACCCTCCTTAAGAACCCATGGCAAAAACCATGGTGAGAAATATATTATTGGTCTAAGAGAACAGCTTTTCTATTCCTTTCTTTAACAAGTAATTTGGATTTTTAGGTTTGTTTTTTTTTTAAGTGAAGTGCACCTATGGCAGTGTATTAATCAGCCAGTGAAAATCTTCCCTAACCTTAATCTAATGTCAATGCTCAGCATTTACTAAGGCAGCAATCTCCTAGTGAACGAATGGAATCACTACAGTCCACAACAGAAGAGACCACACAAAATGCAGCAGTACAAAAGGTACTAATTAATGACCAAAAAACCCCACAAAAAACAAAAAAGGACCCTTCAAAACATAATCTCATCCAACCAAAAGTCCCTGCATTGGCTTGATGTGTCAAGATGCAAAACTTAATACCATCACATTTTGAATTTACTGAACTGCACAATTACCATGAGTGGGTGAACGTTAAAAACACAAATCTCAGCAGCCGCTGTCAGAGTCACAGGTGTTGGCTGCAATTTTAACAATAGCACTGTTTCTCCTGGGGTACTCAACTCATTTGAAGAGAAAGGAAATTGGAATATACATTCATAAGAGATTTGCTTGTCTTATTTACTCTTGTTCTCTTATTTGAGCCCAGAAAGGAGATTTAAATCCCAGAGATTATGGTTAAACCAAGCCAGTTAATCAGGTGACTTTGGTGTAATCTGCCTTTGTTAGAAAATCAACTGAAAAATGCTGTAATGCAGCAGCAATGGTCCAGAGGCGCATTTACTTTGCTAATGACTGACATAAATACGTGCTCCTCTCCCAAGTGACAATGTGCAAAGAGCACAAAAATGTTCCCAGTGGGAAGCTAACAGGACTGTTCAGCTGAAAAGAGAACAACCAAAGCACATTCACAACCATTTGCAGGGAAATGATCTTGAGACATAGCAAATATTCATAAATATTGAGGCTAATCACAGGCCACAGAAGGAACCCCTGACCAACGACCCGGGAGATACGCTGTACCCTCAGCTCTACCACCAGCATGCTCTGTTGCCCTCACCCATCACCTTCGCCTGTCTGCGATTCTCCTCATCTGCCAAGCAAGTGATCCAGCACTATGGACGAGAGAGAATGCCTGCTTGAAAACAGCATGGCCAAAGCTGCCTGTAGACCAGGGCTTCATTTTCTCTTCTGTCACAAACTTCTTGTGCTCTCATAAGCACATAAGGGGCTTCAAATGAACTTCGGAGTCGCTGACAAGCCCCATCTAGAATGGTGCTTCTGAGGACATCTCCCATGCTGTTCACCCCTGAGCTGGGCATGAAGCACAGTAACCTGAGGTGCTTTGGTTTAAAAGTAGAGTTGGAAGAGGAAGCAGTGGCAAAGCACCCTTCCTACACCAATCTACTTCTGCAGGATATGTAAAGAAGGATGGGAAGATTTGGCTTTCTGGCTGCCTGAGCCTGAAGGACGTTCAACAGCCACGTCTCCATCTCTGGGCAGACAACCTTGATAACCAGGCTACAGTAACATAGGGCCATGGCTTTCCATCACTGACTCCTGAAACTTTGCTGCTGAGAAGAAAGGAGCGCAAGGCCCTCATGGCCAGGGAGAGTATGAAGAGAGGAGCTCAATTCTGCAGTCCTGTGATGAGGTTCATTCAGCGGCTGGCCTGAGGGCTAACCACAAGGCTACGGAGGCCAAACTCTCTAACACGTCATTGCCCAGTGGCTCGACTTCAAAAGGGAAAATGTAGGGTTTGCCTATCCCAAACACCTCCAAGCATCCCCAGAGGAAGGAGGGCATCAGGCACAGTTCAGAGGAGGCCGGAGGTGCCTCTGCCACAGGGGTGGTCACTGCCAGGCCACTGCGCAGGACACGGGCTGCCCCCTCCACCGCCGCTGAAGGAATTAATCCCGCACTGAACCCATCCACCAAACAAGGCCCTGCTGACTGCTTCTGTGCAGTTTTTGCTAGTCATCTACAGAGGCAACCCAAAAAGCACCAAGACTAGACTGAGTATGTGCAAAAACACACCTATAAATGCCTCGGGATATTTTTGGCCAGAAAAGCTTAAGTTTCTGAAACCTAAGGAATCTCAGGTGTCTACAGTAACTGGGAGAGGTTTCCATGGGCAAGTGTCTTGAATGCAGCTGCCCAAATTCTGCTTTAAGGGGTAGCAAAGTCCTAGATTCTTTATTGGATCTAACCGTCAGTATTGAAACAAGATTACTGTGGGCATCTGTTCAGTCAGCTGAATACAAAGTACTCTAAAAATACTTTTGTCATAAAATCAGGTTAAAAAAAATACACATACAAAACTCACTTGAACAAAGGTAAGGATATAACAACTACCTGGGACTTCTGAGTTACAAACAATACATGCTATTTAAAATGCAGAGGCGTTGCCACAGAAGAAAAGTTACTAATCCTGTTGGGGCAAAGCAACTGCGCTGGTGTGTGGTTTGCATGGGGGGAGGGAAGGAAAAAGAAAAGGAATTGCTTTATTAGCCTTTTTGCAGCTTTGTTTTGTTTGCTTTTTCAAAATAACAGCTTTTTTTATTACTTTTAACTGATAGATATAAATGAAGAAACTTATGTTTATCAAAGCAGGTATTATCACTCTAGTTAAACTCCACTTACTTCCAGAGATACCTTAGGGCTAGTAGTTTAATATGTACCTTAATATGTTGCCTTATTTTTTTAAAGTAAAGAGTAAAATTGAAAGACTTTCCACTGAGACATTCTACTAGGAATATTCTTCTTCCTCAACATTTTCACTTACAGTCAATACAAAGTAAATCCACTTTACTTTGCTAATAAACTAGGTCTTTGTTCATTTATCTACCAAGCTATTTATAAATATCTCACAATCACAGCATTATCTGGAGGCTAAAGAGCATGTTTCAACTCAAAACAAATGGACATGTCATCTCATGTCCTTCCATAAACAAAAGCTAAGGGCTCGGATTCCAGCAGACATTTAAGCTTGTAATCATGTTTCATATGTCCAGTTTCATAGCTTTACTTAGGTGCTTTTAACAATGCAAAATAAGAGCAGTTGCCCTTAACATACAGCAGCACTGGAAAGCAATAAATTGTTGTACCAGACGGTACACGAGACAGGGGACACGTGTGGATGCTGCGGAGGGTCCCCCGTTCCCAAACATGCAACGTGCTCTCTTGGGCTTACAAAGACTACCCAGGGAGGAGGGGGAACTGCCGTCTCACTTGGGCAGGGAGGTAGTACCCATCAGTGGAGAGGAGGCAGGAACTCACAGAAATCTCCTGAAACAACTTCTGAAACTTTTTTTCTCCCTGAACAAATGCCTACAGCCTATGTTGACACAACAGCAAGTTCTAGCTGTATGACACTGACCTCTCGATAAAAATAGGCATTTTTTGATGACACATTATATACAGCAGTATGTGAACCAAGCAGTAATTCAACAAAATGGATTTTCTCAACTAATATGCAGCAACATATATCCAGATTAAAATCACATTCTTCACAGACACTGTGTACATTTTAAAATCAAATTTAATTTTTTTAACTCTGGTTTTAAACTGGTACAGACCAGAAAAGTATTCACACAATATTAACACTAAATCAATTTCTCCCTACCCGATTCCATGGCATCAACCAGCAATAATGTAATGAATGCAAAATATGCTAGTTCATTTGACACATTGTCATTTGTACATATTCTAGTAGTAAATAATTAACACTCAGACTTTGGGAGAAAGGTTAAATTGAAATTAATTCTATAATATTCCCATTATTGGCTCAGTTTCAAGATATAACTAGAAGTGTAAAAAGCAAAAGAGCTGTGAGAAAAAAAAATAGTTAGTGATTTCTTCACTTTGTACTCCTTTCAAATCCATTAACTTTAATCATCAATAGATGTTCAAAAAAAGTTTATTTAACCTTGCCTGATCAAGCAATGGAGAACATCAGAAATCCTTTATACCCTGTTTTTTCACCTAGAATTAGATAATGTGCTTACCATATTCTGCAGCCTCCTCATTGCCTAAATCCTGCTGAGGATTGACATTGAACTGAAGTTTCTCTCAAGTTTACACTTCTCAGGTATCTTTAGGCAGAACCTAAGATTTTTCTCTTTTCACATTTTTGAGCTCAGACATTAACTACCACAAGCCCCAACCCTTTCCCACCTAGATCTAACCCTTTTCCAACAGAGCGATTTGAACCAACTAAACTTTGTAGCCCCAAACCTGCTTCCCGTTATCGTATCGCAGCAGTGCCAGTGGGGGGGCTATCCCTTACGTACTGATGTTTACTTGGTCTGTTGTAATTGATGTAAGCACAAAAGTGGTTGCAACTAAGAACCCGGGGATTTTACTCCCTCTCCAGAGGGACTGAAAATATCCCCTTTTGTTTATACCTAAACCCCAAAAGTCCCAATAGCATTTCTGTTGCTGGACTCTTACCTCCAAATATGTTTACCCTTTACGAATGTACTTTTACCCAAGAAAAAAATCTATTAAGAAATGCCCCAGCGTTACCCTGTTATATCAAAGCATATACTCAAAGTCCGTTTAACCAATTGATACTACGATCCATTAAAAAAAAAGCCTCAGTATTTTCGCAGACATCAAATGCTGGAATAAATGCTGTTGTAATTTTAGGGTTCTATTTTAATGGTTAAAGGAGAGACATCTGGCAATAATCTACAAATAAATAAAGTGTCTCCACTCTTAGTTTCTTCTCCAAAACACTACCTAGGACATTTTTGCAGCATGATTCATATAATCAACATAATACATTACAATGCCTTTCAAATAATTCTGAATTCTCAGTTCATTCAATAAAGAACTCATTTTTGAAAGAGAAAAGGGAACATGCCATGCCAGAAAACTTGCTTTATTGACTCAGTCCTGCTGCCAGGAAGAACAACGTGGTGAAGCAAACTCCATGATTTCAAAAGCATTTTTTACAGCGAGGGCAGAGAGAGAAAGAGGCTTATTTACCGAAATGTGGGATTCCACAGGTGAGGCCAAAGACGGTCTAAAATCCTCTTCCTTTAGTTCCAAAAGTTTTAATTTATGATGAAGCCTGTAGTAATCCTTTCAAGCTGCCAGGTAAAACGCACGCCATATCTTAGCTGTATTTTCTTTCGCCCTTTTGCAGCGTAACTTTGTTATTTGCATAAAGCTTAGTTCTGGCCTATGGGACTTTTTGAACATCTACATGTTAGATTAGCTGTCTTGACATGCTCTATCAAGCATGACATCATGGATCTCCATGGTAACCTTAACCACACCTGTCCAGATGCCAGAGTTACCTGTCATGTTCAGACCCAACTGAACATAACAAAAAAACCCTCAACCACCCTTTTCTAGGCACTCAGCCTTGCACAGGCACAGGAAAGGTTTTTTTTTTTTAAATCGATGGAAACCTAATTTCCTTTGCCAGTAAATTTGTTCTTCACAGAGGCCTGGCTGAAATGCTAGAGTTGTTGCTGACCCTTCCACATCTCGCAGTGTATTTCCTAGTCAAACAACAACAAAAGCAAGCCGTGGCACACATCTTCCAGCTCATTTTCTAAAGGAACGCTCAAAAGCTCCAGCTCTGAAAAACTTCTGCACGCTCATTTTTGTTCTCTGCCCCTCAGAAAGATTTTTTTTTTTTAGCGAGGTGACTTGTAAAACAGGTTCAGGGCAGGGATTACCCCCCTCCCATGGCCAGGTTAGCATTTTAACCTCTTAATTGCAAACTCTTTTTCATCCTCGCAGCCAATAGCCCAGCTTTAATGCTTGTTCCTGCTCTTTCCTCCGCTGCTGACCAGAGTCAACCCCACCGAAGCAGTGACCGCGTCCTGCCATGAGCTCAGCAGCAGATGATTCACACCATCTCAAACTTCAGAAGACTGAGACTGTTTTCCTCCTTCCTTTCTCTTTTTTCTTTCTAACTGTCCTGGGGATTACGTTAGTGCTTTGCTTTCATTAACACAGACGAGACAGCCTTGGCAGAGGCAAGGTATCCAAAGCTCTTGCAGAAGCTTGCATTACCTATAAAAAAAGATGTTGTTCCTCGGCTTTCCAGGCTTCCAGGTGGAGGAGGCTCTGGTGCCCAGCTGCGGGGTTGTCTTGCAAGAGGGAAAACCTGCAGCATGAGGGCGAGCCCCCAGGCTGTGGGTCGCAGAGCTGCGGCCATGGGGTGCCGCATTCCCCTGTGGGCATTTCGGGGTGCACAAGGCATGGCATGCCTGTAACCCCCGGCTGCTGCAAACTCACGCCCCAGTTCACCACGCAGACCAGCTTAGCTGCAGGTTATTTGCCTTGCGGCAGTATCCCAAGGCCCTTGTGCAAATAAAGACGGCCCCTGTCTCTGTGAGCTTTCCTTTCCAGAATAAGATATCACAAACAGGGTGACAAACCTGTGGGGTGGATGAGGGATGATCTGTGTGCACAGCTGGGAGGTTTCAGGTCACCAGGTTAGTTAACCATCAGTAATCCCCACTGGCATTTTACCTGGCCATGATTGTACTTCTGATTTGTGGCTTGTTATCAAGAGTAGAAACGGGTCCTCAGGAGGCACATACAGGGAGGGATTTATCTCAATAAACGAAGCCTGGAGGAAACCATTAATACATACTGGAAGATATGGACAACATTCAGAGCTGACCTTGTTGGTGGAGATGATACAGTATGTTCTGACAACATCAAACATCTTTTTCCTGATGTTTATTTGCTGCAAACTGGGGGTCGGTTTGCCATGCTCAGATACTGATGGTTAAAACAGACAAGAGAAGAAAGTCCACAAAGAAAAGAGGCAATTACCAATCTTGATTTTCTGGCCCATTTTTGGTGGTTATGGACCTGACAGGATTTAGAGCAACCTGGAAGACAAATGATATGATATCCAAGGGACTATCTCCCAACTGTAAATATTGGGATGTTTTATGTTCCAGGTGCACCATTTGACATAGAGATTAGAAAATGATGTTGCATTGGCTACTATCCTTGATAGATCTCCCACAGTGGGGAAATTCCCACCATGGATAACGTTGCCACTTTCCAGATACTGGAGCAGCTGGAGAAGTAAGAAGGGAGGAAAGGAACCTAGAAAATAAATTGTAACGTTGTAATTCATGTCTTCCCTCACATCTTACAGATTTTGAATGTGATGTATATATGTTACATACACGTACCTACTACATGTCTGTGTAGTTTGTCTTCTATGCTACTGCTACACACATACATATACAAGGGAAAAAAAAGGAAATATATATGTTATACACACACATACACCCTCTCAAGCAAAATTATACTATGGTCTTATTCATGGAGCAGCTAAGTAAGCCCGCATTATACATACACATATAAATATATACACATATACCTATGCATATATATACATATACCTATGTATATACATACACACAGATACATATATATATACACATACAAACACACACACAAAATACACAGATACGTGTGTGCGCGCACGCATAGACACAACTGGTAAGAAAAAAAACCCTCTGAACTGTAATGCCATGACCATAATAATCTGTTACTGCAACTGATGAGCCAGACTGTTGATACATTTCAACTAAGCAAACTTCTTACAATCAGCCGGAATAACTTATTTCTGCATGTTTTTAATGTGGCTTCTGTTCAGTTTATCTTTTTTTTTTTTAACTTATGCTGAATGGATGGATTCTTCAGTCTTTCCCATTCCCAAGAAAGATAGTTTGATGTTCTAAGAGTAATTTTAAAGTTATTTTGTTTTAAAATTCACACTCATTACGTACAATACATGTGTCTAATCATCAAAAAATAGAAGCAGGAGACATTCACATGAATTTTACCCTCAATAAATTAGCAAGGATGACACACTTTAAACAAATAGCAGGAACAGATACTGCATTCCTTATGTAATTTATTGCCTTCAGAAAAGGCTCAAATTACAAAATGTGTAGGGTGTAATGCTGTAGGCTGTTCAAACTGGGTTTGCAGTGTCTGCAACACTGGAACTAAATATTTACATGACTCCAAAAGATCTAATCTCTGGATTTCACCCCCCTCCCACCCCCTTCATGTAATTTGTATGCTATCTTTATCCACCACCCGGCACATTCCACACAGTCGCTAAAGTTCATAGAAGAGATAAGTGGGGAGGAAAAAAACCAAAAAATCAAGACTTTCAAAGGAAAGGAGGGAAACTGTTTAAAAATACGGAATAGATCATCCTCATTAGAGCTAAAGTCTCGCCGAAATTTTAGCTCGATGCATATGGATTCTAGCAGTTGTGTTTTGAGGCAGTGATAGCACCTGGGATCTCCAGAGACCCTGTCAAAGAGAGGTTGTAGGGGGGAGTTACCAAATGAGAATCTTTCCAAACCTGTAACAACAGTCAGTTCTCCAAAGGTTTGGAAGGCTTCAAAAGATGCTGGGAATTCAGTAAGAACTCCCATAGCAGAGGACAGTATTTTGCCAATTAGTTTTTGTTCCTTATTTACAATTAATTTGCTGCTAGTACTGAAATACCTATAAAACACTAAGAAAAAAAACTTTTATAAAAGGTTTGCTGTCAATCATTTGCTAAACTGAGAATAACGGGCACAAGATTTTTGAGCCTGAACTCTAAATTCTGCTGTTTGATTGAAAAAAATGAATTATGGAATAGAACATAGATTGTCGTAAAGCTGAACAGATTAAACTCTAACATCGCACCCAAAACCAGAGCCCAGAGTTAGGCTGTGAACAGATGCTTGCATGGCATTCCCTGAATTCAGAAGGTCAGTGTGACGGCGGCCTCCGCCTGCTCTGAGAAATACATCAGCGTGTCACATCTCCTCTGACCCTACATCTACTTTTCACTGCTGAAAAGCAATTGGAGGCAGGTGAAAAGCAAACCACCTTAAGGTACACTGCTGACAGACCAATGTGGATGTCAAAACAGCTTGGGGGAGGCAGATACCTGTGGATAAGTCCGTTCTGTTTGTATTAAAAGACTCAAAAAATAGAAAAGAAAGCAAATGAAAGGGTAACAGAGCCAGCTAAAGCATACAGACACACTCTATGGATATTTTCTTTTCTCCCAGGCAGTGGTGCCAATACTGAAAGTGTAACAGAAGTTAACAGCTGTTCCATATTTTCCCTTCAGCTGTGAAAAGTAGATGGAGACCCATACACTAAGATCAAGAGTCTCACCTTCATCCCTTTCTCCATGTATATTCTAAAAAAACCGAAAAGCTCTTAAAAAAATGTCAGTTTCAAAACATTTCCAAGGTAATATTGAATAGTTTCAGTTTTATTATTGTTTCTTTGAATTTCAAGGGAGCAACTGAATCTTAGGCTATATAAAAAAAAAAAATCTGTTTAAGGCTTTGTTACATTCTCCACTTTTGTAATGAGGTAACACTCAACTTTGTAGAAGTTATAAGGACTGTTTAACAAAAAACAAGATACGAATTTGAGTTTCATACCTGATCTCTCAGTCTCTCCTGGTGTCCCATTATTGCTGTAGCATGGTGGGGATATTTCTGTTTCAGATGCTCAAGAAAAGCCTCTCTCTTCCTGTCCATTTCCGAGGTTTGCATTCCCAGTATTTCTTTGGAACTGCGAGGGCCACCTACTGTATGTCTTCGAGGGATGTTGCGGGTGGACTTTGAATTAGAAGAAGTGTGACTGTTCGGGGTCGAAAGGAGCTCTTTAGATCGGAGACATTCTGCATCATCTAATGATGTTACATGCAGACTGGTTTTTGCCTGGTCTGAAAAAAAACCAAAACCAAAAATAAAACCCCCAAACCAGAATATTATAAGAACTTAATCCCAACATTCACATTAATAAGAAAAAGAAAATAATCGATATAAAAGCTAGGTTCTTTTAAAAGTCTGGTAGTGTTCAATGGCATTTTCTGCATCATTAGGCATATACACGTTCTAAGTAGTGGCCCGGAAATAATCATTTATATAAGCTATGCACAGTTCTTACATACTTTTAACACACAACCGCAGTATTGCCTCGCAGAAAAGTGAGCATCATTAAGGTAGATGTTCCTTTTATATCATCTTTACCACTGTGTGACTTGAAAAGAAGATCTGACAGGGCCCTTATTCCTTGACCTTTAAAATCTACAGGATGCTTTCCACGAGAAGAAAGAGGTTCTTCAATAGGCTCCAGTACACTTAATGGCCCTGTAACTAGTATCCTTAAGGATACCAACTGATAGAATACCTTTGACAAGGAGATTTGAAATCCTTAATCTTTTTTCAGTGTGTTTTCAACATGCTCTGAAACACCTATGAAATAATAAGAGGGTTTTGGAGGCTTTTTTCCCTGATTTCTGACTGTGGTCTGGTTTTAAATTTCACGGATCTCCCTTGGATTTTATACGTCTCAGGACAGCGGGCTAGAAAATACTACACCACTTTTTCAATAAACCATTTCTTAAGAAACAGAATAAAAGTGAGTTTTGTGTGATATAAAAAGAAAAAAAAAACTCAGATAAATTTTACAACTTTAAAAGCTACTTTAAGACCAAAGACCATGACAACGTTTGTAAAGAGACAGGCAGACACAGAGGGTATGTAAGTGCTGGCTTATCTTCAGGTAACTGTGTAATACGAACCCTCTGGTGCATGAAAAAAGTGTAGTCTGGAGCCTTGTTACCTAATACCTTTGAAAAAACCCTTACTCCTTTGTCAGCAAAGAGAAAAAAAAAACAAAAACCAGAAGCATTGAAAAGGCCTCTCCAAGTCTGATGTGGCCTTCCCCATCTTTACTGGGCAGCCTCAGACGTCCCTGTGAGCGTTAACCCTTTACAGCACCTCCCAAGAGCAGGAAGCTCCTTCCTCTACATGTTTGTAATACATCTCTATTTCTCTCCCTCTGACACTTTTCGCCTCGGAGCCCTTTATCCTCCCAACGACTGCCTCCCCCGCGTGCTGCCATTTATACGGCACTGCTGTTTGGAAACAGGCACCTACTCGCTTCTTTTTATGGTTCAGTCAGTCAGTTTGACACCCTGCCTACCACTTGCCTCAGGATTTTATGCTGAGGATCTTTCAGCTTTCTGCTATGCATTGTCAATTGCCTGCCAAGTCCCACGTAACATCAAGCCCTCGTAATAAAGTAAATCCTCTATCAGTGGAGCTGCTGCTGGTGTGACCAGCCAGTGACTGTCTCACCAATCCACGCGGGGAACCAATTCCCTTGGGTTTCACAGGACTGGGCCCTGGAAGGTCCTCAAAGGCTTTGCATGCTGCTGTAAGCTCGCTATAATGCTCAAGGACTCCAAAATATCAACAACACCCTCTCGTTTGCATTCACAGAAACCTAGCCCAAAAGCAGGACCAGACACAAGAGCCCAGATTACAGGCGGCACCACGCTTTGATGAGCACAGATCCAGGCCTGACTTTGGAAACAGGTTTGGTTCATGGGGAAGTTTCACTCTCACACAGATTCAAAATGCCATCTCTGATCTCCACAGCACCTTCTAAGACCTTCCTAGAAGCACAGTCCTGGTTAAACCTTCAGAGCAGCAGCTTCACGTGTATGTACACACACACTCAACTTTTCCAAGCACAACTCAAAAAACATCCAGCCTCATTGATTACCAAAAATTCAGAGCACCGACCGCCAGGTACCCGCAGCTTGTTTGAGAAAAGTGGCAAAAAGGAGAGTTTTGCTTGCAAGAAGTAAGCGTGGCTACTCCAGGTACACTCAAAATGGTTTCTGAAAGCTGCACAGTCATTTCAATGGATTTTACACTGGAGGAAAAAGAGGTGGGATGGGGCTGGCTGGAATTTACCATCTTTAATTTGTTGCACCAAGAGCTCGGAGGTTATATCCCCAAGGCTGTTGGAACAAAGGCAACAGACATAAATAAGGGATTTCCTTGGAGCTCAAGGGAGTCAGTGTGAGCGTGGGTGACTGAGAGCAGCAATTTGTTATAAACCCTTGAAGTATGGTCACAGCAGCAGTTTCAATCACTGAATTGGTGGCAGGCACTGCCTCAAGAAGGCAGGTAAACCTACACTGACAAACACAACCGAGAGCTCATGAATGTGTATGTTGGGTCCTAAATCTCTCTTATGCAAAGCCCTTCCCGACTCCGCACTTCAGTCATTTCAATAGTTTAAGAAAAAGCTAATTATTTGGAACATAAAGAGACATATCAAGTAAAGTGTTTTACCACTATTTGTTATTGGGTGAAACCTTGAGAAGGAATCAAAAATAACATATTTTTCTCATACTATATTAGAAAGATCAACAAATTCTCTTATTTTCTTTCATATATTTGGAAAATACTGTATAAATACCAGTGAAAAGAAAGGAATGTCAACTATGCAAAGTAATTGCTAGTCTTGCCGGCAAGCTGACCTGGGCATTCAGCACGATCCCGCAGCATTACAGCACACAGCAGCATGTGACTTTCTTTGCAAACCAAACTCTCTGTCATGTTTGAATATGGGTCTTTCCCGCAGTGATTGCTGAAAAAGTCTTCCTTGGCCACTTCCTAGATAGGGACAAGTGACTTTGATGGCGAGGTTGAAAGCTGGGATGGTAAAACCCCCCCTGCCCCGTGCACCATGGGGCACATAAGCTCCACAGGCGCTGTGTGGGCCACAGTGCTCCAGGGAGGAGAAACTGGGAGAGGTTTTCTGGATCCTGGAGCTGCTCAATAACAGCGTGGGCAAACTTTCCGTATCTTCCAAGTGAAGATAATAGGCCTAGAAAATCAATCCCCACAGATAACTGTGAAATGTGTGAAGGATCATCTGACGGTTCCCAGAAGAGAACTATGAGTAGCGAAAGGATAGATTATGCAAGTACCCTCCTTGGAAAAGGAGTAAAGAGAAGCCAATGGAAAACACAGAACTGTGAGATAAGCTTGTCACCCTCTCTCCCTCCCTCATATTCAGAAGCTAAAAGCTGAAGGTCTTTCTGTGCAATAAAGTAGCAAGTCTAGAGGGCAACAAAAAGCAAGACTGCTGATTGACAGGGAAGGGCTTTGGTTATCCAAAGGCTTAAGTAACCCCTACACTTGAGTTGCTTCTCTGATCTGAAAACAAATTTCAAGATTTCTTAACATTACCCATTACTAGAGTAGATATAACTACAAGAAAGGCCCAGGTCTGCAGCATAGAAGCAGTATGCCTGGGATTATCAGGAAGATTATAATGAAGGATTAATTGCTGTGAGCTGGAAATTAAAAAAGAAAAAAAAGGAAAAAAGTCTTTCAACACATCCTGGTATGCAATTCTTCTAAGTCACACCCTCCATGAAGTCTACAAAGGTCAGGAAAGTCACTTGGCTTCATTACTTTAAATGTGAAGATTTTAATAGTCCTGTTTTGCAAGCCAGGTGACATGAGAGAAGAACATTTTCAGAATAATTTCAGAAAGCAACAAGTATGGACCTGACCCATACTGATACTATGAAACTGCACCTTGAAGCAAACCACGTTCAATACTTAAAGTTTAAAAAAGAATACGATTTTAACAGCATGAGTCAAACCCATCTCCGTTATATTTATGCTAACAGTACATTTGAGATTATTTGGAATCTTTCTACTTTACTCCACTGTCTTTACAATTAGCTCTGTTTCCAAGGAACTTTCAAATGCAAATTTTGGATATGGGCCAAAACTACTACATTTGGTTATAAGCTTTCAGCATTCAAAATTTTTGGGAATCACAGGATCGGTCTGGTCAGATCTCTGTTTTTCTAGCTCCACATGCATCTCAGGCAGCTTCATACAATCCATACAGAAGAAATATGTTACTGAAGGCTTTTTTTCTTCTTCCTATTCAGACACATCCTTTAAGTGAAGGTTTCCGTCCCACTGAACATAAACATATACAGACACAGATGCACGTGACTTGCACTGCCCAGTATTTTAACTTAAAAAATGATTCAAAAGAGCATCAAGCAATTAATGAACCCCCAAGAAAAAAAGATGAGTATTTCTTTCTCCTATGTTCTCTATACACTATTTTCTGCTATTACATACTCGTAGGCTTGTGTGATTTTTTTTTAAAACCACATGTACCCGACCATGCACTATTTGTTTCACAGAAGCACAAGCAACACAACTTTTTCTGAAGTGCCTATGAGGAATACAATGCACATAAACTGGGAACGTTCACAGGTGCTCCACAAATACTGTAATAGACATAGATTAGATTAGGTATTTGTCATGCTACCTGAATGTTATGCTCCACGTGGAATAGCCCACGTAGACTTCACCAGGAAATTGTTTTCATTCGCTTTCAGACTAAATATATAGTGCAACAGTAATTGTACAAATGCACCACAGCTGACCCGCCGTGAAAACCAGGCTTATAATTTCTTGGCTTCGCTCCAAAACAAACCCAACTGGTTTCACACAAAGTAAACTAACCCTGTGACAATCTGCCTTGAATCTCCCTCTTTTAAAAGACACCTGGAAAAAAAGATGAGCTCAAAGCTACTTTTATGAAAGAAGAGCTATTTCTCTGCCATAGGTGAAGCATGCGGAGCATTTAAAGGGAACGTGACATTATTTCTCCCCCCCTCGCGGGAGCAGCACCCTCCGCACCAGGCAGTGTCCTGCAAACTGTGACAGCAATACAGCATGCTCCATGCTTTATAGGTTAGACAGAAATCTCTCTAAAGAGAAAGTTAAACTCACAAAGTCAGAGTATTAGGGAAATCTGCAGAGCCATTAGTACAAGAAAGACATGCTTTTTTTCCCATGCATTCTGCCTCCAGTTATAAAAAGCAGCAACAAGGGGCATGTTTAAATGTAACTCCATCTTTGCCTGATTCTCTTACTTACCCTTCATCTGTCTGCTGTCTGTCGAGCAAGCCAGGCACAGCTCAAGTTTCTGGCTTTCATTTTCCTCCATTGTCCCTGCCTACCGCACAAGCTCGCCGCTCCAACTTGGAAGCCGCAGCGCCTGGACTGTCAGCGCCTGTCTCGGGGAGGAGAAAGGAAACTCTCCCTTCCCTGGTACAAAGTCCCCCCTAAGCGCCCCACATGCCTGCCATGCCGGGACCCAGCGTCCTCGCTGCAATGGTGGGCAGCGCGGGCGGCGGCGGCCGGACGAGTCCCCCAAGCCCTGGGCCCCAACAGGTGATGGGCTTTTCTGCAGGCGAGCCCCTAGCCGGCTTGCTTCCCGCTGCAGCCGGGGAGCCTTATGAAAGGGAACATTTCAAACATGATTACAGGCCTGAGTCTCTGCTGGAATCCGAATCCGTAGCCTTTTAAATCTCTGTCATGGGACAAAAGCCTTTCCACAGAATATTTTTTTAAGCTCGTAACCACCAAGCCCACAAACATTCCTGATAAATGCTCCTCTGTCTTTTTTAGCGTCTAGTTTAAAAGTAATTCATTATATAAGCGCTTTGAGGTTTTGTTTTCTGTTGAATTCTTTCAAGCTGCTCAGAGAATGAATTAGGGAAAAATCAAGATACAGGAATTCAACTTTAGTGAAGCCAATAAAAATGAATGGTAGCAATATGTAAGCAGGGACTTTGGTTAAGAGGGATTTTGAAGCCTCAGTAGCAAAGCATATAGAAACATATAACTAATTCTCTTTTGGCAGATCAGAGGCAGGAAGCCTGCATGAGAATCAATAGATCCACCGGGCTGTGAGGCAAAAAATAATGTGGCTGAGAAGGATGAGATCAAATCCCACAGATTCCAGCAGATGCCACATGTGTTGATTTACTGGAGAATATCAGACCAAATTAGTCTATCAAAACCATAACGCAGAGCCAGAGATGGTGGAACAAACTGAGTGTTGAGTTACAGGAACAAGACCAGAAAGTTTATCCATGGACAACTTCTGAATTAGGTTAAGAACAAAGCATAACTGAGATATTAATAAAAATATGCAATTTCTCATTTAAATCAACCTCATACTGCAACACCAGATAACAGTTAGTATCTTGGATGTCTTTTTAAACAGACCTAGCATAATCTACTCTTTCAAGCTTTCTTCAGTTCTGACTTCAATATAACATCAGTTAAATTGCTTGCAATGACCTCTCAACCATCCAGTCCAGACAGACTAGGAAAATTCCCCTACGTTTCCTTCTACATCTCTATCTGGCAGAAATGTCATCCTGTCTACTTAGATTATTGAATGCAGAAATGTTTTGTGTATATATAAATTCAATACAGAAGCTCAAGGAGAATCACTCTCCTCATGCCCCAATCCTCCCCCTTCCAGACAGAAAAACCATTTGAGTAAATTACAATTAACAATTGATAGATGAACAAAACTATTGTTCATTAGATCAGACATAGATATTCTCTAGCACTTAAGAAATATTTATTTTCCTTTTTAACAATTAATTCTATATGGTCTTGGAACCTGGCATAGGTCCCAGAAATCTGGCATGGAAAACATAGAAAAGATGAAAATACAATCTAAACATTAGCACTGCTATCTAAGGTCTGCAGTACAGTGCTCCCAATAGAATACTCCTATAGTTGCCCTGCTATATAAAGAAAACAGCATGATATACATTGTACTCAGAGTAGCGTTTTTACTGGCCTTGGGTTACTCCTGCTCATTCTGATTGTGGACTATTTTAGGAGGAGGAGTGATGGTCGGCCATCCCACGTATCTGATGTTGCCTTTTGTAATACGGAGGAATGTGCCTTTAACACTGAGGTTTTCCAGAGTCTGGACAAGCGTGATGAGCCTTTTGCAACTCATATTCACAGCCAGCTGGAAGGAGAAGAGGGTTCTTACAGGAATAGTGATCACTGAACACCACCAACTTCAAGAAATATAAAGTAACTCAGAAACCCCTGATGGGAAAAGAAAGCCGGTGCAGTTGCCTGGAGTAGCAACATGAAAGATGTACGAAGACACTGCCTGTAAACAGGGCTCAGGAACTGAGAGTTAGGGAACTAAGGGCATTTAAAAAGACCTTATCCTGAAATAACGCAATGGAAAGCACAAAACATACTTGCCTACAAATGCCTAAAAGGAAGGAGCTTTTGCAGCCTTTTACAAAAACAGGGTTGGCTCTGGGGATCAGTACAGTTTGTACCAAGAGCCTTAATAAGATCAAAATCAATGCACTCTAGCCCCTTAAGAGGCTTTACCTCCATCCATGGTGGGGGAAAAAACCCAAAAACTTAGTTTAAGACTAAAAAAAAAAAAAATTTTTCATTAAAATTAAAATACCTACTTTTAGCCAGCACCATTAGTTTCCACAGCCAAGAGCACAAGACACAGAGTTGGTCTCTTGACTCCCCCACTGACGTGTCCTAGTGAGCAGCCAGGTGACCCGTGGGATGGTGCCAACCCGGTCTGAAACTGTTGCTTTCATGGCCACAGCAAGATGCTCCCACTGCTGAGACTGACAGCAAATGGTATTGCTGATACTGCTAAGGGGCCTGAGCAACACGGACCCTCAAAATGCAGAGATCATCTAAGAGAGATTGCTTATTTGGTTGTGGACATGTGACTTGAAAACTGACTGTCACCTTAGAGGAACTTCTGTGGCTGCAGAAGTAGTCTCTCGAACGGGATTAAAGAGCATTGGCAAAAGGTGAGACTAAACATGGCATGCTTCAGTATCATCAAAATCAAACAAAACAAAAGAGCCCACCCACCCTCAGAGGAAACATAATCACCTCTGCTGCTGCTCAGGACAGGGAACAGTTGGGACAGCAAGGTCTCAAAGCATGTCCTCACTTTAACGGAAAAGTCCTTGGTCCCAAACTAGATTTAATTGAGATATGTAATAATGCCATTCCTTGAGATGTTACCTAAGTCTATTTAACAGAATTTGTGAATCTCCTTTAGCAGCTGAGAAACTGGAGACAGCCAGAACCATTATACTGTTAGGCTCAAAGAAAGAGCTCCCCAGCAGTCACTGGGATGAATCACTAACGACAAGTTAAATAAACTTGATTAACCAGTTCACAGCACGCAATCAGCATTTGTTTATCTGCGGGATCAACAATAACAGTGGTTCCTTTTAATTAGTGTGCTCAGATCTGGACCCATCAATATCAAAACAATGCACTTCTGGGTTTAGCATGTGCGTAAAAGGAACGATTAACAAACTGGCTGCGCTCAATTAGTCAAACTTATAATATACAACAATGACTCCATGGCTCTAGCAATTATTCACAACTAAAAACCTGGGAAGTTATTAATTAATAGTTAAATCAGAAGAAGCATCCCATAATTAAAGACCTGTCTCAATGCCCTGTGAAATCATGTAGCCACTAAGAAAAACATTGTGAATGCTCTCTGCAGGAACCAGCCTGACACTGTCTAGCCTACTGTAGTCCAGAAAAAAAATCAATATTAGACCTGGAGTGGCCAGGCAGAAGTCTGGGAGGAATTATGAGCACTCAAGCAAGTCACACTGCGGCACCTCTCCAAGCCGTTCCACAGCCAGAGATCGCTTGGGCCTGCCCTGGAGAAGGGAAGCATCAAGACGATGCTCCAGCGGGTCAGGAAACCTCCCCTCCATGCCAGGGAGTTGTGGGTGGCCATTTGCTACCAACCGGTCACACTTGAAATGGAGAAAGTAACTTTAATTATGGAAAAACAGCACTGAGGGTGGTGAAACTCTGACTTCCACCTCGGCCAGCAGAGAGCAGCTTCAGTGCTGCAATTCATTTGAGCACATCTCTATTCTCCTTTGTGCTCAGCGAGTTCACTGCGGTCCTCTGTGTGGTCTCTCAGTGCTTAAAAATAAAATAGACTCATTGCTAAAAGAAAAGGACTATGTTCAGATAGGATATTATCAAAGATGATGTAATACTAGCCACTAGCTTGTACAAGCAAAATGAAAAAAATCTTTGAGATCTATCAATACAAATCCATGCAATGAGATCTGGGGGGAAAGAGGTTTACAGTATTTTAAAATTAATTGTCTACTGATTTGGTATTGTACAACAAGGAATCACAGATTTTGAAGATGTGGAGGGTGGGCTTTATAATCATTTGGTCTCATCTGCTTAGTAAGGGATTTCAATGAACTGGGTCCTCTTTCTAATGCAAAGATAGTGGTTAAACTATTCAGTGGTTAAATGAAAGGAAAACATCTGAAATTTATTTTAAAATTTAAGATGACAAACAATCTAATACAACTTCTGGGATTATTTATCATGAAATTACCCTCACTGTTAAAAAATCTGTGGAGAGTTTCAATATTTATACTCCGTACATTCCAGTTCAGTTAAGAACTCTCATACTTGCAAGGAAAAGTTAGCCAAAGGAGAGAAATGGTAACACTCCAGCTGAAGCAAGAAAGAAAATAGAGGATGAGCTTCTTTACACATCTCCGCAACAGAATTTCATCGTGTCTTCTCAGACCTACAGGTTTCAGCTCTTCAGAGAAGTTCAGACACTGACAGTGGTGCCAAGAGCCACCACCAGCCTTAATCACTAAAACAACTATTAAAAAGGAGTCACTAAGAGGTTGAACATGAGATATTCAGGCAGAAGATACATTCATCTTTCCAATTCTGTTTCAGATGGAACTCTGGAGAGCAGCTACAATCACCTGCCATTTGGCATTATCGAGCTCTCAGGTACGAAGAAGCATGCAGTGTCCCAGCCCACCTCCTGCTGACAAGCACTGTGCTGTTAAGTGCCTTACCCATCTCCAAATAACAGAGCATCCTTCATTCACGCCAAAAGACATTTTGCTCAAACTCACAACTGTCACACCTGGACACCTACATCATGTTAAATAGGTTAGGTTTTCTGTTTTCCAAGTTTTATTCTTGTTTCCTTCCACCCCCTCCAATTTTTTAAAATAAATGAAAAGGTCTGAAAGCAGTAAACACTTGTGCATGCCCTAAATCAAACTGAGAAAAAGGACTGTGGTCATCACAAAGAAGCACTAACATTAAAGTGGGGAGGAAAAAAAAAAAGGTGATTCTTCTCTTTCATCCATAACTTTATGTCCCTCTCTAATTTGGGACAATACCAACAAAGCTAACTCTAGATACGCTTTAGCATGACTTCCCTTCCCACCGCCCAAGGTAAGATAGAACAGAGCTAAATGAGCATAATTACAGGATGCACGTTTCTGACTCGTGCAATGCAACGCCTTATTTCAGACCTTTTAGCTCCCTGTTGCTGTCATCCCACCGTATCAAGCTAACATTAATGTTAGTACATTGCCACCAGCACAGCCAACTTTGAACGGAAGACCCTGGCACACTACAGCTCCTCCTTGTGCCTGCCAGCCTGGCCAGCACTTCACACATCACATTTCCCATACAGGATCACCTCTGATAAGGAATGAGATCAGCCTGCAAACACAGAAATAGCAAATAGGAACATCTGTTTTTGTAAGGTACCAAACAAATAACTGTGAAAGGAAAACGTGCCTTACATAGCGGAAATGTCAATCACTAGAGTTTAATCAAATAAAAAGCAGTATGTGGGTGGGAAGGAACAGTGTAGGGAATTGTTTCTGAAGGAGGTGGAAGAAAGGGAGGGGAGAAGGTCACTTTTAAGTCCATCTGCTCTACATTCAAATTCTATTTCTCCCCAGTGTAAAGCATTTTGGTTTTGATAAGTTCCCTTTTGGATGAATTCACTCAACCAGAGCTGTGGTGAGAGTTTGGATTCAAATTGGTCCAACTTTTCAGCAGTGGCAAAAGAATAGACTTAATGCCAGAAACACTGACTATTGCTGGTTTCACGGATGTCTGCAGGATCTGGTTGTAAATGTACGAGGCGGCATGGTTTAGTGATCAAAGGTATCGAGAGTTGCTCTCTGCAAAGTACAATTACACTTTAAAAGAATCATGAGAGATCCTTTATTTCTGCTCTTACCAGGTACACATGGAGTTTATAAGATTGTCAGGTGACTGCTTGAATTAATAGAAAATACAAAGTGTACATTGATGGAGCCTGGGTCCAGAAATGATATCATAGTTCAAGTTATGCTGTGATTACCATAACTACTTACTTATCAACAGGCAATTCTGATAAATATTCTACCACAAAAGAATGGTTTAAATAAAATAATTAGTAAATAATGATTAGAAATTAACACAATGGTACCAGTATTGCCAACCCACAGCAGTCACACAATTCATGATCGTGGTCTGTCTTGAAAAGTCACTTCTTTGGGAACACTATTCATCTCTGGGCTGTATCCAATCATATATTTGACTTTTCCCCACAATGTCACTGGCAAGAACTAGATTTTTTTTTTTTTTTTGAGACTCAGACTAAAATCATGGAAGAGGTCAGCACCACTGTAACTTGATGAGTTGGGCATTTTTAGTTGTTCTTACTACAGTTTCTCCCTGTCTCCTGCCACAAAGGCAGAGCTACACAGCAAATGACAATCTGAATGTTTGAAAAGAGATAAAGACAAGCAGAATACATTCTTACAGCTTTGTTTCCATGCGGATCTGATTTCTATCCCAGCACGGATGGTCACAGGTCGCGGCTTTGTAAAGCTTTTGTTTCTAGTCCTTGTAGAGCACCGGCTCCTGAAGGCAGATGTAAGAGCAGAGGGCTAGTGTAGAACTTCCAACTTCTAAATGTATCAATGACCTCTCCAACAGTATGTACATCCCCTTCCTTCAAAAGTGCCTCTCTGACCTTCCCAGACCATGCTGATGCTATCATTAAGACAGCTGATTAGTAAGAAAGCAATCAGAGCTGACAGCAGTGGCACTCCTGTTCTTTCTCAGGCCTGCCCAATCTGTTCTGCTGGGATGGATGCTTATTAATTCACTCTTCAGTATTTAGGACTTCATAGCTTTAGGTCAACAGGGACCATTTGATTATCTTGTTCGACTTCCCATCTATCACAAGCCATTAAATTTGACGTGGGGTCCTCACACAAAGGCCAAACACTTAAATGAGATGAAGAACACATTACTGATCTCAGGAGACCAATGCTGCATCTGCACTAGCATTTGTTTCAAAACCCTACCATACAAGTGATGAGATCTACCTAGATGATCAGCGTAAGAAAGTGAAGGACATCAAGGTCCCAACTGACTTAACCCTGAGAAAAGTTCTTTCCTCTGCCTTTGACTTCCCAGATCAGACATCCACCTTAAGAAAACCCAAACCTATCCCAACCTCAAAGCTGTGGTACACACATCCAGTCACTGTCTCCAGCACAGTCAGTCTCTTATGCACGAAAAAACCCTGAAGGGAAAAAGAAAAGCACCTCGAAACATACCTAGCCCAATGTACGTGGAGGGGGGCAAATCCTCCTGAATGCTGCACGTTACCAGCTGAAAGGCTGAAGTGCGACAGTTGATTATAATCACTCTCTTTAATACAGAGCTGCCAGTGCTACAAGCGTGTTATTTGAGGGCATTTCAGCACGCAGGCCTACGAAGGTGGCTGATTGAGCTGACAGCTCAGGCACACCACATCCAGCAGCAGCAGGACTTCCACAACCCTCCACCCTGCAACAACCACCCATGTAAATACAGGCTTCCTTGCTGCACCTGGGCTAACATGGCTTTGCAAATACACCCATTCTCATTTCACAGACTATGTTATAGTTAATTGACTGATGTTTAATTACCCTCAGTGCGAAGAAATTGCTTCCTATTTCTTCAGGGTAAAGTTGACTTAACTTCAGTTTCCAGCAACCAGACTTACTCCCCCTTTGTCAGCCAGACCCACCAGTGCTGTAGGACCTATGCTCATTGAGAAATCCACCTCACAGCCTCCTCCTCAATCACTCGCATCAGTTGAGCTCCTGAAGACTTGCATTATACCTCAGTCTCGGTTTTCATCTTGGAAAACAAGTCTTTGCCTCTCTTTCTTTCTAGTATTCCCATCTTCTCCTTGCAGTATAGCTAGCAGGATTATCAGAGCTCGTTCTTCTGAACTTAATATACTAAGAGTAATAGAGGGGTACATGACCTAAGTTTACCTCTGAAAACACCGGTGCAGCTGCATGCTGCACAACAGCACAGGGAAAGGGGTGTGAGGCTGGAGCACTCTCCCCAGCCGGGACAGGGAGCCTGTGGCCACGGCTACCTCCTCCCGAAAAGGGAGAGCATGCTTCGCGTTTGGCAAGGGCAAAATGTCCAAGCACCGAGCGAGCCGCAGCGACATGACTCTGGTGTCATCCTATTTCTCCTACAAGGGGAAGTCTGCTCCTTCTGTGCAACACTTCAACACTTTTACAGAAGATAAAAAGGGAGAAAAAGTAACAATGATCCATCCCATCAGGCTCCAAGGAGCACACAGGATTGCCTGGGGTGAAGGCAAGAATAAGCAATGTCAGCATAGAAAGGTGTCATACAAGGTTTAAGCTTATTCATAGGTAGAGCCTCTGTCTCTCTCATGAATAAATACATAACCCAAGACAATTTAATTCCAACTGGTTTGTATTTCATACAAAAACTTTTCAAACAATGTGATGACTCACAGGTGAGCTCTCCACTGACAACATAAAATGACACTGTATTAGTTATCTCCCTTTACAAACTGCAAGTCTGCACTGAGATATACAAATATCTCCCATAATATAGCACATGCCTTTACATGCGGCATAGCTGAGGACAGGGAACAGGCAGTAAGTAGTGACAATAACAGGTTTTCTTCACTCCAAAGGAAAAGGTTATTAAATACTAATTGGTGACAGACAGCTTTTACTGCATACACATATACTCCAATACTCTGATTTCCAAGACTTATCTGCAAAAGCATAACTTTTTGATTTATTCCATTTTATTTAGGATTTTCATACTATTGCCTTAATCTTTCATAATCAACATAACAAGGTCGAGTGATAAATTCACACTTTTTTCCATCTTTTGCTTTTTTGCTCTACAACTGCCATTAAAAGATAGTACTTCAAGACTGCAGCTGGAATGATCTCTAAATCCTTTAACCAGTTGGAGGAAATTCTGGGCAAAGTGCTAGAAGGAAAGAAGTATCAAAATCTCTTTGAGACAAGATGACAACATTACTTACATGCCCCCATTTCAGTTTTATAAGCTCCTATAAATCCTCTCTCACAGCAGAGAGTAACACAGGAATGCCCTTGGAAGACGGCATTGGGTAAGTGAAGGACGAGTTTGCAACACATGAGTAGTATTCATTCAATGCTTTTAGTCTGCTTTTTTTGCAAGGAGTCTTGCTGTAAGAGCTCAAATCAAGAATAGCTGGATCCCGGTAGAGAAGCTCTGTCCAGAGCTATCCTCTCTCCAGGATTATGGGAGTGCAGAAGGTGGCCTGCAGAATGGAAATTAGGACAGAGGGCTTTACAGGTCTGACATTACTTGAAGCACCTAAATCAAATCTGAACAGTTTTCTAAAGAAGTGCCTAAACTCAGCCAGAAAACACAGGCTGAATACCACAATTAGGGGGTAAAATGCTACAGGCAGTAATTATCAATCACTTTCTTTTCCCAACCATCAAAGAAGGTAATTTGTTTGTTTTCCCCACCCTGCAAGGAAAAGACTGGGTGGTCTTCTGACTTTAAGAGTCTGAGAAATATTCCTCGCGAGGACAAGGCCCCGCCGGGCCTCCTGGGCAGCATGAGGTCCTTTTTCAACACCGTCTTACACTGTACTTGACTTCAGTCACAGACATTAAGACTGTGGCAGTGCTTTGCAAATCATCCCTGAATACCTTTTCTTCATAGCTCCATGCAAATCTCAGGAGTGTTTCCAAGACACGAATAAAGCCTCGGCTGTTGAAAGGTAGCATGTTTTCAGTTCCTCAGCTGTCTTCATCAGCATGGGACTGCCATGCCGCAGGGATTCTTTATTTGGTTAAAGACTAATTCCCCTTCATCTTGCAGAAGTTGTCACCAGTTGTAAGAATATAGCAGCTTTATTCAATACACGATAAGTAACTGTGAATTCTGAGGCTATTAGTTCATTGAGGGAGTGACATCTCAATAAACCATAAACATTAAAACTCAGCCCCTTGCAGACAGCTTAAATCATTCACCTGTTTTTTTAAAAACATCTCATACATTGCTACACATTCAGACATTAAAAAATGAATGAAAAGTTTTTGTCTCTTCAGCCCCTTCTTAAATAATGTACATCTGATAATACCTATACTCAAAGCCATGCCATTTAAAGTCTAAGTTGTTTGCGTACTAAAAAACCTAAGTCATGGAGTGTTCCATGTTGCAATTCAGCTTCCTTTTTCAGTAAAAGGAAGCTAGGAGAAAGTGGAGCAGGAACCAGGCTGAAAAGCTTTCTGAAAGCTGCAGCTGCAGCCAACAGCTCAAATTTAAAATCAGACATTATTTTCTCTCCTCATCTTGTGGGCTCTGCCACAGTTTTCAATAAACCACAAATTCAGCCACAGAGGCACTATCGCTCGTAATTTTCTTTTGCTGATGGAGCTAAAATAAGAACCATAAACACTTCCCCCTGACTTCAGAAAGCAGCGTATGTCACTCCCCAACAGGACTCTGACACGTTGCATGTGGACAATGTGTTAGGCAAGTAGCAAAACCCAGATGTGGTCTTGTGAAATTAATAATTTAATGTTGCAGAGAGAATCTGAAACACAAGATCATATGGGTCGAGGGAAGCAGAAGCAAGAACTGCATTTCCATTTCCCAACCCAGTGAGAGAACAGGCACATGATAGCCAGCAGATATGGTTCCCTTGGATTTCCACAGGGCACGCAGCAACATCCCTTGCTAAAGAAACAAAGAGAGGAGATCCTCCCATTGATAAAAAACTGAATAAAGATAGGAAAGACCCCACAAGAACAACAGCCAAATTTCCCAGGGGATGGAGATTACCAATGGGATCACAGAGAATGCACTGGTCCAGGCAGCTCTCAACGTTAGTGAGCTGGAAAAGAAGGTATAAGTGAGGTGGCAGAGCTTGCTGAGAACATTACGATATTCAGTGAAGTAAAGACAAGGGCTGATTATGAAGAAGAGACTTCACAAGATTCACTGACTAGGCAGTAAAGTGACAGATGAAATCCCACGTAGATAAATGTAAAGCGACGCACATTGACTTTGAACAGACTATTACCACTCAAAAAGAGAGTTTGAGGTTATAACCATTTTATGAAAATTTCAGCTCAGTGCTCATTAGTGATTAAAAAACCAAATAGATGTTAGAAAATGCTAGGAAAAGAATAGCATACGAGACAGGTAATACCATTATGCTACTGTACAAATCCACAGCCTACCCATATTTTGAATATTGCATGTGGTTTTAATTCACTCCAGGTCAAAATAAATATAGCAGAAATAGAAAAGAAAAAGGCGGCATGGATGATCAAAGTTATGGAACAGTTTCTGTACAACGAACAACTAAATTATGCAGGACTCTCCATTCTGAAAACAGATGACTCAAACATCTGTTTGAGGTCTATAAACATGAGTGGCAGAGAGAAGCTGAATAGGGAAAGACTGTTCATTGTCTCTCTCAATACAGACTGTAGGGTCATCAAATGAAACAAGTAGGCTAATGATTCAAAAATACATAGATGTGAATATTAATTTCACATAGCACTATGGAAGTGCTGGTAAGCTGGGGAACGTCTTGTTGTAGGACATTGCAGTTTCTGAGTTTACAAGAGTTTAAAAAGATAAAAAAAGTTAATGGAAAAAAATTCCATTGAGCACTGTTTAAAAAAAAAAAGGACATAATCCTTGGTTTTTTTCAAGTAATCTCTTAATCATATATTGCTGGGAGCTGGGACGATATTCCAGAAGTATCACTACTCACTCTCCTTGATCCTGTATTCTTCCCTAGGGAACCATCACCATTCGATACAGGTTGTCGGGCTGGACCTCTGGTCTGACGTGCTACAACTGCTCTTACACTTGACAAGGTACAAGAAGCCCTAATGCTGACAGTAACACTTTGTCATACATGCTAAACATAAAGAAATAGAAGCACTTACATTACAACAGAAAAATAACAACCCCAGACCTAATCAAAACACTCTGCTGTGTAGTGAGAATCGTACGGAAATCTCCTGGAGCGAGGATATGGGAGAGAATGAATGGCATACAATACATTAAGTCATATCATCTCATCTGTTGTAAAAATGGCCTTAAACATTTGTCTGCACAGGAAAGTTAGTGTAGTGGAAGCTAGAGAATGAATTTGCAGTGCTTCAGCTATTCCACAGAGGTGGCGGACAATGCAGGGTAAATCTTACATGGCATCAGCATCCGAAGCTCTGGCTACCACCAAGTGTCAGAACACTATTAAACATTTTGAGCAAGGGATCTGTACAGCCTGAGGGGGCTGAGATCATCTTTTCTCCCTCATTAACCCCCCACTACCAAGAGGCCACTCTGGAGGACTTTAGGTGCCATGACTCAGGCTGAAGCACAGGGTGGCACCAAGCCTCTCTCACCTTTCCCCATCTTTCTGGGATATGGGACCCAGGGTAAGGGCAGGCAAGGCTGTGCAGATCAGCACACAGTACTCCACAGAGTAGTACTGGGATCTGGTAGCAGTAGGATCATTGGCAATTTGCTCATTTAGAAGCATGAAATCTCAACATCTGCCCACAGTACCACACACAACCTCTCCATGAAGGCATCAGATGGTTTGCCCCTGTAGTTCTTTGGAAATTTGCTTGTACTATTTCCTTANTTTTTTTTGGTTAGTCAGGAGATTTTTCAAGGGCAAAGAATAATACACCTTTTATTAAGCAGCTATGCACAGTAAGAAACTTTTTACTAGCAATTTCTCAAGGAATGTTATGACTGGCTGACTTGAAAGAGGCCTATCCAGAATCTCATTAGATTTTCAAGTACTTCAGAAAGCAGTTCTTACCGAATTATCAAACTTGCAGGAAAGCAATGGCAGTTTCAGACCTGAGATTATGTACTTCTGTGTTAACTGCAGACACATATCAGACTAGTAAGGAGTGTCATACACTTGGAGCTACTGCAGTAACAGGGAGCTGCTGGGATATGTTGGAGAAGACTCTTCGTAAACATTTTATTTGCATGATTAAATACCGTTTTTCAAAGTGATGCACATATGACAGGATATACAGTGATGTATCTCAGTAACTCTTGACCCAGAAAATCTGAAGTGATTAAAAAAACCACCACAAAAGCTTCATGGGTGTGGAGCACACACAGTTCACAACGCCTTGCATAAGCAACCTTTGCATACTGCTGTTTGGACAGAGCAGCCAAATCTGTCCCCTGTTGGAGACCAGGGCCCCTGCATACAGACCTGCAAAGGTGGCTGCAGGCTGGCAGAAGCACTGATTGTTCTAAAGCTGGTTTATGCCCATCTGCAATATTGACACTGCAAATAAGAGAAAATCAGAGTGCTATTTTCTAGCTGATGGGACTTCTCCTTAGACACCACCAAAGAATCCCAGAGCTTCCTTCTTCTGAAGGAAAGCCAACCTGCCACACCTCACCTAGTCTCAGCCATCAAAAATACAAGCAGCAAGTGTAAGCTATTCACCTAGTAAACCACAGGGGTGAAACAGGAACCTGCTGAAGGTTACTCATCCCACTCATTCTAGGCACCTGTTTTAGGATGGGGTGAATTAGTCCCCTGAGACATCTCTCCATGACTGTAAAGCAGCACACGCACCAGACTAAATACCCAACACATATAGGGCCAATGTTACAGGAGGCGACTCATACACAGGCAGAGCAGAGCACTGATTGTTCACTGGGCAGCTCTCCATTGGAGGTAGTGGTGGTCTCTTGAAAACATCTGCACATATGGCTTTTTGGATGGTATCACACTTCCTTAAATAGTTATGAGAATAAAAGAAAATTAATTTTTTATTTGGAAAAACATATACTGTCTATACATGGCAATATCTTCTAATACTCTTTTTAACATTTCCACAATGTTTTAGGCAGTGGGTGATCCCCATGTAGACTGTTTTCCTCAAGAGCCAAGCATGTATCTAATCCTAAATTTTAGACTCATGTTCCAGATTCTCTGTATGAAGACTTTCCTATTTCTATTTTTGCCCAACAGTTTTTGTCATACTGTTTTGCTGCCAGCAGACTAGACGATCAGTTTCTTAAACACTTCTCTTCTTGAAACAAAACAATCCAACCCAGAGCATATTCTAAGGAGACTCTCACCATCATAAAATGCCGTTTTACAAGGCTGAGGACTGTCTGTCTTTCCCTTGCACTACATTTCTGTTTGCAATCCCATACCAGATGGAGTGATTGCATGACTCCTGGCCAGGCTTTGAAAACCGAAGCATGAAGCCTGCTCTCAAACTTCTGTCCGTTACACTTCATGAGTGGTTGCTGTGGCTGTGCCAGAAGAGTTGCAAACAGCACTTCCTTCTACACTTTGACCCCAATCCATGTAGACACATTGCAACATCCACACCGGGCTCTGATGAGCAACGCCGGGATCTCAGGTCTGTGCAGCATATGGCACCACGCAGAGAAGGTAACACTTCTTCCTCTCACGCAAACACACACGTGCACTCTGCGACTGCCTGCTTAGCTATTTCTTCTCTCATCTTTCGGCTCGTCATCATCAACATATTTTGCTGACAAAATATCTTACTTTGCCCCTTATAGCCCCCCACGGAAAACAAATCAAGAAAAGCTATGGCAGTACGCAGAGATGAAGACATAGTTAAAAAGTTGAGATTTCAAAGCTGTTGGTAGGTGAACAGAATGGATAGTCGGACTGGTGAGAGGCAGAGAGCTGGGCTCGGGGTTTACAACAGCTGAAGGCTGTTCATCATCAGCATGACTACCTACAGGGAAAGCAAGCACCCACCTCCTGCAGGCGTTGAAGCTGCCGTCCCTTAAAAGCAGCTTAAGTCCCTTAAAACAGCCCAGCCGAAGCAGAGGGAAATTGCTTCCTGTCTTGCTACTTTGTCTTAAGATTTGTCTTAGCTTTTCACTTTGTGGTCATCAGATGGCTATGCTCAATGTCCTGCCAATGAAATACATGCAATTTTTGCAAAACTAAACAAACAGTTTCCTACCGTGGAAAGTCCCAAAGCACTGAAAAAATAGGTTGATCTCCACCCATTGTCTGTTTCAAAACTTCCTTCACAGCTTCAAATTACAGCCTTCTAATGAAAGTAAGGGGAAATCAGATGAACAGAGAAATCAGACTTTGCCGATAGAGATATTAACAACATGCAAACCACTTTTTTTTTTTTAAATATCTTTATAAAATTCGTGTCTTCCTCTCATCCTTAACGAAACAAAATGAACCCCAAAAGAAGAACACGCAGAAGCACATCCTACGCGCTCCCTCCGGCTGGTAACGGCGGGAGCCGTGNGGGCCGGCAGCCGGTGCGCTGCTGCCCCCTCCTGGGCAGCCCCGCCCGCCGCAGCGCCCACCGGGGTCACAGCCACGCAGGACCTGTCCTGTATTTCTGAGATGCGGTGCGTGGCATTCTATAAAGGGAAGGGAAGACAAAGGCGAAGGGCTGGCAGCGCCCAGCCGGGGTGCCCGGCCGGCTCTGCCCTGGGTCAGCTGCTCCGCAGTAACTATGCAGCTCCTGAAATTATCATTGAGGGTGAAGTTATTCCAGAGACATGCAACGCAAGGACCGACTCTGTTACCGGTGTAGCTAGCAGAAAGAGTGGGAGTGCCAAAGGAGAGAGAGAGGGATGCTGAACACAGACAGGCTGCTCCTAGAGAGGTCTCTCTGGCTGTATTTGTAAGACAGCTCTCTCGTGGCAGAGGATACATAATCAAATTAAAAACAGACAGACAAACAAAACAGAAACATTCCCAGCCAGTTTACATCTGGATCCAAAACAAAGTTATACTCCATAAACCTGAGTCTCCCACTGAAAACATGCTGAGAGAAATTATTTCTTTGATGTACTTACTCCTTGTACCAAAGGCTCGCACCCACTCTGAAGGGTCAACGTGCTCAGGTTCCCTCAGACCAGGAGAAAAGTCTCTTGATATTTGAATCTGAGGCTTGTGAAGCCTCATCTAACCTCAACTCCTGCTTTCGTCCACTGAAACAAAACCAACCACACAGGATGAAATGCAGTGCTGCATAAATGAGAGACATCATAGGACTCAGCAGACAGGGAGCCGGCGCAGCTCTAGAGAGCTTGTATGATCTGTTCTTGCTGGTCTACAGCATCTAATGGCCAGCCAGCTCCTGCTTCAGCTTTCTCCGCCCAGGTAACTCTGAGCAAAGTGCTGTGCACAAATCCAAGCCTGAAGTCACATCAAAGCAGATCGCTAAGGTAAGATCCCCATCTGAGAGAAAAGTCCAAAAACTTTATCAAGCCTGGATAAGAAAAGTTATTCTTAGATGCTGTGTTTGGGAAACCTCAAACTGTGATCTTCTTGAACACAGATTCTCTAGAAGGCAGGCATGAAACAACTTAAAATCTCTGGTCTTTCTCTAAGACCTCATTTGCTTTCAGGGTGAAGCCTCATACTGTTGGCTCTCATCACAGCCCCAAAACTGGCTAGACCACAAGAGAATCTGCTGCAAGCCAGTATGAGACTGATTAACCACTTAAACTCTACTTAAGATCTCAAAATATGTCTTAAGTGGAAGATGGTACATTTTACCCTGTGAAAACTCATGACGCTTGTTTTTGTAGTTACACTGATGATGCATGCAGGTGTGCACACCTGGCACTTTACACGCTCACTGCAATGCCATCAATGTGAACTGCTAGGTTCTGAAGGAGAATTCAACTTTATAATTGCTCTTTAGTTACTGGGGTTGATGTCTGGCTGAAGATAAAAACAGAACAAAACGTAGTCTTACACCAAATACAAGCTGTGATGCTGGAAGAATTTTGAACTGCTCATATAAAATACCTACACATGGGACATTGGGACATTCTGCATTACTTCTTAACATTACTGCATTTTCTTCAGAGGGATGGGGTTAGATTTAAACCCCAAGAATGCATTAGTGTTCTCATGGAGAGAAAAATACCCAAGGAATTTANTAAAAAAAAAAAAAAAAAAAAAAAGCTGCTGCTTAAACTTGACTTGGCAAAGTCTTTACACATATTAGATAAAAGACTTAGAAAACAGATGCTCCTTCTTACCAGCAGCCAAGATCTAATATCCCTACAACTTGTTAATCAACTAACATATGGTACCACTTTAGGAAAACACACTATTCTGATTTTGCATTTACATGGTCTGTTTCCTACAGAACTATTGTCAAGATTTAGCCATTGCAATATAACCTAGTAATTTTTATTCATATACTTTAAATGAATCAAAAAGCACAGAAATAAAAAGAGAATTTATATAAATCCAAACAACAAGTAAAACTCATTTTCACATGGTTTCCAATGATGGATGAATTTCCTCTTACCATGCTGCACATCACCAGTCTGTATAAAAATCACAATTTGCTGCAAAATTACAACATAAAATTCTGTTGACTTTGACTTGAAGCCCCTGAAAACCCAATACATTAAGGTTTTTGGGCAAAGCTAAACTATGAAGGCAAAATTTAATGTAGCTGGGTAATATCTGCACAAGGTGGTTCCCACATATACATAACTTTACTAATGTGTTTTAACTTATATTTTATGCACATATGAGGCCTTACTGTCTCCTAAAAAGACACCATAATTTACTTACACACAATATAATACTTCTAAACACATATTAGCTAAAAAGTTAAAATGTAATTAAGGTTTCTTTTTTAACGAACCCTATGCACTTACTTAAGTTTTAAACCAGTATTGCTCTGCTGACCTAGTCTCTCTCAGCCTGCCACTGGCTTCATTTATGAATACTCAGCTGCTGGGCCTTAACAGCTTCTGCCACCCTTACACAAATCCAGTGCAAGCCCATGCACAATATCACATACTTGCACAAACCCACCACCACTCAATCCAGGTGCCAGGTCGTGATTTCTGCTACTTTGCCACCACACAGCAATGTGATCAGCCTACTCTCCAAAGGTGCTTTGCAGACCCTGCTTACAGACTGCTGCAACGGTTCACCCCTGTCTGCACTACTTCTCCAACACTAAATGAAACCCAGTGGTTTTGCTCCACAGACAGGTGGGTTTTGGCTGCTGTGGTTCTCTGTGCAGTGCCACCGTACCTCCACAGTCCTGCCTGTGCCAGCCCAGGAGCAGCGTGGCAAGGGTTGATTAAAGAAGGTGCAAAGGTGTCGGGCACTGGGTGCTCCAGGCTTTGCAGCAAGCGGTACGAATATTTTGCTGTGTCACCCTGCAGACAAGGTGACATCCAAATAGCTCCAGTCAGAGTGTGAAAGGGAACGACTGTCTCTGCCCAGACGTGGAAACTGTAAGCAAGAAAAAAGAGGTTTGGCAGAGGAAAGCTATAAAGCAGTAAAGCTTGTGGAGAAAGCCTAGGAGGGCATTTATGCTTTATGTTTGCGATTTAAATTAAAGATAGGCAGTTTTGAATATATATACTGTATACATATTCTGCATTTTGAGGCCATTAGGAGGGCTTGTTTTTTGGCTGTTTTTTAGTGCTATTAACATCAGACACAGATGTAGCACAATTTAAAAAACACTTTCAAAGTACTGTCATATGGAAGCTTGTTTACGAGTACAAAAAGAATTGCCTTACAATTCCACTTCTCAGCACTTGGAATGACAACGGATGCAGTTCTATTTAAAGGAAGAGATAACTGTAAAATTTCTGAATACCCAAAACACGCTAAAAGCACCCAACATGTTTTACAGACAAATTACCAATTTTCTTTCAGGATTTCCAACGGCAGGATAAAAATGAAAGTAAGGCACGTGAATTCCTGAAATTTGTCTAAGATATAGTTTAAAAGTTGAAATCTGGGCTTTCACTTGCAAGAAATACAAAGGCCCAAAGTTACAGGAAAATAAAGTGATGTAAGAAAAGTGAAATAAAGAAAATGCTGCAACCTTTAGTTATTTGACACTTTTCAAAACTCCTATAAATTCATATAGATAGGCTGGAAGAAAATCTCACATTCTCAATTTATTCATGATTAAACTTTAACCTATCCCATATATACATCTGTATGCACAAACACATAAAGCTACACCTGTATGCTTCACAGCATCTCTCTCCCTCTCTATATTGCTCATCATCAACTAAATTATAAACTGTATCAAGATGTGCAACAATTTCCGGTACAGCATGTGGTATAACGGTCCACTGAATTCTGGTATGGGTTTCAGGCTACTACTCATAATATAATAAATGATACTTCAAAATGGATTGCAGAAATCCTCTCTCTGTTAAATATTTAATTTTCATTTAAAAGTAGTAATAATCTTCTTAAACGGATGCATGAATGAAACGAACATTAATAGTTTCACATTTTGGGATGCACATTTGACAGAGATCTTTAAGAAATCCAAAGCAGGTGATACCGTCTGTGGAAGACAAAAGTGAAAAAAGTCCCACCTGGCCAAGTCCCAAAGCAGAACACGGGATGGGACGAGACACTCAACACCGGAATGCGTCTCTTCTCGAAGGCTAGCACATACGTGATAGGGACAGTGTGTGAGGGTGGCACACCTGGGTATACAAGCAGCTTCACGAGCAAACTAACTTCACACCTGCAGCAACATTTTTGGCTTGAAAGGGGCTGCAGACAATACCTTGATAAATTATCTGGTGGAGGATGTTTCTTCCGTCTCCAGCTTTTTTTTTTTTTTTAATTAATTGTTTTCTTTTGAGTTCTGCTGCAGGAAAGTTTAAGAAAGTCCCTCATTTGCTTACCAAACCTCAGATCCTAGGGGCGGCAAAAGGAGGACAAATGGGACTTTTCAACAGTTTAAGACTTTTGAGGTGCAGAGCCTCTTTGTCATTTGCGTAACAGCTCCTGCCCATAAACAGCAGTGGATTCCCAGCCACTGGGATGAAGACAGATCTCCTACCGACAGCCGAGGAGCAGGCAGGGAGGCACAGACCAGACTGTGCCAGACCTGGCTGAGATCGTGGGCTCTGCCTCACTTCACCCAAGCTGCCTCCTCCCTGAGCCAGCCCCGTGGGGGACAAGCAGGGGGACTTCAGGGGGTCCCACTCTGCTTCAGCACACACCCCCCGCTGCAACAGGAGCACCTTCATCGTGTAATGGAGGAGCACAAGGGCTTTCATCTCACCTCCATAGCTAAGTCTGCTGCCCACAGCCTGCAGTGCCGTCTGCTTCCAGCATGACCGCACACACTTCTGGATAAAGTACAGAAATAGGTATTCCTTGAACACCTCTCCACTTTCGATAAAAGTGAAAGAGAAATGCATCTAGACAAGCACTCTCATTCTAATACGCTCACCTAGGATATCTAGCTCTGCCTTGAGGGAGGTTTGGTTTGCCCTGCTATTGATGTTTAAAAAGGGCCCTTGATTCTAAATTGTTGATGGAAGTACCCTAAAGCAACCTGAAACATCTGAAAAGGTAAGAACATTACAGATGCATGGATAGGCAAAATTACCTCTCTCTCTTAATCGAAGCTCCCGGATAATGAAATGCACTGCTAATGTCTCTCAGAGGTACCTCATCAGCTTAGGCTGATGCTTTGTCATACAAGCAGTAGCTGATCTGCTGTTGTTTTCTTTTCTAACTGAACATTTTGCCCTTGCTATATCACCAAATTAGTATCTACTGAGTTCAAAGCTATACACGATACCCACAGTTCCACCCCTTAACAAACAAGGTAAAACATACTATGTTTGCAATGCAATGAAATTTCTAGATAATAACAAGATGCATGAAATCAAAACTTCATATAATTCTTTTAACTTACTGAACCATTCTCCTCCTCCAGCAGAGTGTTCTGCACCAGCTATTAGCAACAAGAAGGGAATTTCCTCCTCCTCAGACTATTCTTGAAATAGATTGCAGTAAGTCTTCCTTTCCAACCTCAGCCTTCAACAGCAAAAGGAAGCAACTCTCAATCTACAAGGCAGGAACAACCTCATGAACTAAAAAAAACCCAAACAAACAACCCCCCTCCCAAAATTTTGGCTACCACTTTATTAAAGGTCAACACAGCCATTTAAGAAAGAAGATCTCTATGAGCTGTTTTAAAAGACTTCCTACTGCAGAAACCTGAATCACAGCATAATGCTTACTTGCCTTGCCTTTCAAGTCCGGAAAGCTCTTTGTTAAGATCACTTATAGTAAGAAAACAAGTTTTCACTCACTCTGTATGTGTATTTTCATAAGCCAATCTTGTAAATAAACCAGTGACACTTTATGGAGGGCAATACTGGACAGATTGCCTTTGCCGTGAACGTTAAATGAAAATTTCTACATCAGCCCCACATAGCCTGGCAAGATCTGGGAACTCATCCCACATGATAGGGCCAACAGTCAGAAAACAAACAACAACAAAAAGGCTCAGGTGGTATTGGCCTCCTGACAACTTTACTGCAAGCAGCTATCATTAATAGGCAAGGAAAAGGCAAAATATTTACCGAGCGGCTGTATAAATGTGCACTGCACAGCATGGAACGATCTCATTTCGAAGATCTCAATTAAACAGAAGCCAAATCAATAGCTAAACCATATGCTAGACCCTGAGATCAGCATTGTCTACAGCAATGATGGAAGGTGGGCATTAGCCCACTTGTCAGACTGCTGAGTTCAGTAACTGAGAAAATAGAGGGGTCCTTCATTTTTTTGGGTTTGTTTGGATTTTGGTTTTTTTTAAAGACATAATGTTCTCTGTCTCTTCATTTCTTCAGCCTGGACCAGATCCCCTCCTCTCTTAAAGGCTGAGGAAGGGAGCTTTGCACAACAGCTTGTGAGACTCCCTCTCAGAGACCCCTCTGTATTACTAAGGGATTTTGGCAAAGAGAGGCTGGTGCTGCAGCCCTAGCTAAAGCAGCCTCAGCATCACTTTTAATCTTAAGAAGGGTGGAAGTCCAGAGTCATCCCTGTGTAGCCCATAGCTTCGCCCTGGAAACTGATCATGAAGCTTGAAAGCTCTGCTGTGCTATGAGCACGTCAGCCTTGACACAACCTTCCCAGGACTCTTCTGTGGAGACTGTGTTGACAAAAAAAGTTCTCTGCAAGATTTTCAGTAGCATCGGATGGGTAATCACAGGCATCCTCAACACATCATGCCACTCCTAGGTTTACCAACCCCTTACTCTTACCTTTTTCTGATCTTGCTATAGACTTGAGAAATAGAAAAACCATGATCTAGCCTTTAAATATTTATGATATGTGAGACAGAAGAATTTTAACAGCACAACAGAATCATCACCTTCCACAAAAAGCAAGAGACAAAAAAGTCCTTCCTGAGGACATACCTTCCCCCGCCCCCGACCAACTTAGGACAATCTGACCATGATCAGGAAGACCAAAGTGCTCTGGACTTCTCTATGGAGGTTTTATTTGCTGTATCAGGAGCCCAGGCTGCTCATTCAGGCGGTGAAGTTAGATGACCAAAAGTCATCTTTGAGAATAACAGACTAAACTGGAATTAATCCCTGACTCAAAGCCTCAATGTAACACAATGGCTTGTCATAATAGAGAAATGCAAATTCTGGGCAGATGTTCCATCAGTGCAAAAGAATGATCACAAACTGAAAACAGAAACTTGGAAAAACAAGGCGTGCAGGAAATCCAGAAAGAACAGCGTTGGGGTCAACGTGACAAAGGAAAAGAGCTGAAATTGAGAGATACTCTCTATTGGGAAAAGTGTGAAGAAATACAGGAAAAATATTTCCACAAGTTATCTGGCAAAGAAATCCTTCACTAGGAAGCAGGGAAATAAAACTGAGCATGCTTCTGGGAGAAACACAGAGAGAGGCGTTTGATGGCTCATGGCTACCTGCCATCTGATTAGCAGTGAGTGCTTCTACCATATAGGCAGAAGGTATGAAAAAGCACCAATATACTGAAATCCTGCCCTGGGAAAGCATGTGACAATACTTTAATTAACACTGGCAATGCTTGCACCTCCCAAAACATCAATAAAATTTGTTACAGATCTATTCAGTTAATGATGATTTTTATTTCATATGAGAAAAAGGAGTGCCATCTCAGATTAATTAGGTTTCCATACCAAAATCCAGGTTCATCTAAATACCAGACTAAATGCTAACAGATGCTATCTTGATTTCACATTTAAAATCCAAGACAGCGGTTCCCAAAGTAGGGTCCCAAGCTCCACAGGGCCTGTCACAGGTTACTCAGGGCTCTGCAAAATTGAAATCTCATTTTACAATGCTCAGAAAGCATCCCTGGGGAGTAAAGAGAGTGCAGTTACCCTTCCTCCACCCATGGACTTTGCCCCTGCTTGGAAGAGAGATGGAATGAGGGCAGTGGCAGGACCCAGTAACGGGATGCATCCACAGTTTGCATGAAATTGCTATTTAGCAGTGAATGAACTTTCCATAATGCTCTTTACCATATCCTCATTTTACTCATCATGTTATCTCTGATTATGAAGTTACAGAAGGTTTGTTTGCTGCTGCTAATACTTTATTTTTTTTTTAATGAAAACCATTACTGACTGTAGCCTTCTCTGTCAGAGTCACCCTGGACACAGCTCGGATGTAGGTGGGGAGAAGCAGCCGCTGCAAGGCTCATACACCGCAGCTCAAATGGAGACTCAGAAGGTTCATCCCAGTTCTTCCAAAAACTTGGTGTGTCCCTGTTTTGCCTTAATTCCCTTCCAGAATGTACTGGTGTAACCTCTGACAACCTGCTACGGCTGCACATGTATGTTTTGCCACAGCTTCTACAGAAATATCCTTTGAAGATGTAACCTTGCACTTCTCAAGAATAGTCCCTTAAATAACCCACTGTAACGCATTTCATAAAGGTCCTCTGCAGGGGTAATGTGCTGGTATCATTGGGGAGACTTGTTTCAATGATGCAGCTAATGCTTTTACCTCAGTTATACATTCTTAAAACTAATAAACTAATGCTTTTATTTCTGGTTTCCACAATGCCTATGACACAGAGCAAAAGTTTTATATAGATTTAATTCCACCTTCCAGACAACCTGGGCTGGATCCGGGAGGGACTCAAGAAATGCCTAGAAGTTAGAGGAGGGAAGAGGCTTTCCCATATCCAACACGCAGCAATCCCACCACTCCTCCTCAAGCTTCCTCGCTTCTTAGACGTCTGTCTTCTGCGCTCCCGGCTGCGGTGGCCCAATACCAGCAGGAACAGCAGGAGCTATCCCCTCTCCATTAGCCTGCAACCCAGCAGCCAGGGCACCACCCCGGCAAGGGGAAGTCACGGACAAAACAACGCAAAGAAGAGCCCAGTGACAAAAATACGTGTGCTCATGTTAGTTCTGTGGTGACAGCACGGTACCTGGAGCTTCTCCAGCCCAAGAGCAGGTTAAGACCACAGGACAAGAAGCAGGTGCTCAGGGTGTTCTCTTGGATTTAAGGCATTTAAAACACACCATGGGTGGGTGCTATCAGCTATCGCTATCTCACTGCCTGTGCTGGACTGTTTGGCACCGCAAGAGGCAGGTGGTAGATCTGATGCTGAAGACATGGGCATTACTCGGAGCTAGAGACTCAGCATAACAAAGACTGCTGAATGTCAGTGACAACATTCACTCCTGTGTCCTCAAAAGGAGGTTTCTAAGATTACAAGCTTTTTAGAGTCACTTGACTTAAATTCTTGCTCTGATCTGGCTGTGTCCCCACAACGGACAAGGACAAAATACAGCCACTATTAAATGACACAGGAGCTGCACAGTACTTGGAGTATTTTTGACAAAGTAAGGAAGAAAAAAACTTGTAACTTAAAAGCCCACTAGAATAGAACAAAGAGAACTCCACCAGTGGGTTCAAGAGCAAGCAAAAGCCAAACGCTGCTTTAGACTGGTGACAGCTGAAGTAGAACAAAACATCGGAGAGACCGGAGACTGGGAAGCTGATTCATTAAAAAACAATAAAACGAAAAGTCATTACAGTGAAAAAGAAAAGCATCCTTCTAAAGGTACAAGACTATTAGGAGGATATTTCTGTAATATTGTAATTGTTTTACAGTGTTAATATACCTTATTAAAAATAAGGAGCATTGACTGGCATAAGGATGAAGCTCAGTAGCAAATGTATGATCCAAATATACAAATTACAGATAAAGAAGTGGTTACTGAAACTTCTGGAAAATGCATACACATCACCTGAATTAGAATAGAGAGGCAGAATGGACACAAAAATGGACCTCTGAAAGACAGTGAAATGCAAGAGATGTGACCCCTGAAAACATACTAGAAGGGGCGGGGGGGTGTTGATGCACAGAACTGCAACATCCTGAGGATGAAGAGTGGAGAAGAGGAAGACTGTCTAACTGTAATTAAAATTAATATCATAACCCCAGATGTGCCAGGTCTGAGACGGATTAGAATCAGGACTCCTATTGTAAATTAATCTCTCAAGAGAGGGCACAGAGCATAGTAGAGAAAAAGGATGCAGTTCCTGAAGTACAGAGCTATTCTGGAACCAGTCAGTGTTGGTCGGAGAGAAAAGACAGCCAGGTGAAGTCATCTGATTTATGGATGTGTGCATGCCTCAGAGGAGGCACTCTCAGCTACGGAGCGTTTTCAAACGTGAGGGACAAGCTGAATGCACAGGACACCGGACTATCCTACCTACCCAGCTGCAAAAGTAAATCTGGGTTGATTTATTATTATTACATGGAAGTTTGCAGTGCTGCTACACACATGCTAAGAGTGTTGCAAATATTTAGTGCTCAAAGCCATGAATTTACCTCATGTGTGCACTAAAACACAACTGGAAAATGCATGGCTCCATTTATGCTGTCTTCTTTTGCCTTTTACTACAAAACTGAGAAAAAAAAGATTGCTCTGAACAATACTTTATCAGAGTTTGGAAGCAGATCTCAGAGAAAGCAACTCAAGTCTTCAAGGGAACAAAAGCCAACTAGTGAGAAGTGAAGGAAGAAGCAGCCACAAACATCTAAAAATAGAAAGTCCAGTAGGAAGTTCCCCTACAGAGATTTAATCTGCTATTGTACTCAGATCCTGGCATTACGAGTTAAAATCTACAAGAAGCTATCATCTTTAATACATCATCTCCTTCCTACTGTTCTTTAAAGCAAAGAAGCTGATTAAACATCCTGCCACACTCCGGTAACCTTAACAGTGCATTTCTTCATTTCGCACTGTAAAAGGTCAGTCACATGTTAAATTGTTCTTCTTTGTGTGAATTTACACTCAGCACAGGACTAAGTCAACAAGGGTTGTACTTCTGGTCTTTCCAACAAACCAAGCACTAAAAAGTAGTAGATAGCATCTCATTTCAGAGGTGTTAAAAATTCAAGTATTTCTCACTCTTTTAAAAAGTTTGACTTTTACATTTGCTTAGTGAAGCTCCAGATCAACTAGTGTGGTATATTTTACTAGGATATGAATATCTCTCAAAGCACTAAAAAAGCAAACACTATTACCCTCATTTTGCAAAGCAGGTAAGAATCTTAAAGGTTATGGCTTTATAGTTCCTTAAAATGTAAGTTTAAAATCCAGAAGTTTTAGGGCTTTTAATGAAAAAAATAAAACCAACAATACAAATGTGAAAATATTAGACATCTAGCGTATATTAGCATTTATTTTCTTTAAGAACCAATATTACTCCATACACACCTCTATCAACCGCTGAACTACTGACTGGAAAAAGGTCACTTCTATACAGCTGCCAAAATCCCATTTGCAAAAAAGTTTAAGACTTGTTTTTAATTTTATGTGCAATACAGCCATGGGATCTGTGAAGAGTTTTTGAAATCCTTGCTGTTGCCTGACAATTCCATAAGGCTTTTGTATGTTTGGGTACCTACTGAAGTTGGTGGGAAAACATGTTTGTTTTTTAAAGGCACAAGGTTGGAGCTTTTGCTGGGCATGCTTTTCACGTAGGACATCAAGGGATGGGTCCCAAACCATACTTTTAATCACTTCCCTCTCACCCTCATGAAAATAAAAACACACAAGTGACTTTTCCAGATTGTCATGACAGCACATGGGGTCAAAAAAACAGAGGGGGGTGGGGGGAGGATATTCCCAAATGTTTCCTTACACAGAGAAACAGGCTGGCCATAACCATTTCCACCCTTGCAGTACAGGAGATGTTACAAGTGGTAAAGGTAAATGCTCTTCGCACAGCAGGAATGCTACAATTCTGGCTAAGGAAAGGAGTGATGGTCCAAACAGCTTTCCCATATGCACAGTAAGTATGAAAACTGAGCTGGTTTTTGAGTTGGAAACCGGCAAATCTCTGAGTGTGATTCCACTCTGCTGCTGTCTGGGACAGCAAGGGGGTTGGACTGGACACAGGAGTCCTCCCTCCAGCTGTGGACTCCTAAACAAAAGCAAGATGCCAGAACTTCAGAGCAGCCCTAAGGCCAGGCGTGTGGGCTGGGGAGCTCCAGCAGCCCCCGGCACCATCCCTCCCTACCAGCCCAGAAAGGCTGCGTGCACAACCCGCCCCAGGGCTGCGAGACACTCTGCATTGCTGCAAGTCAGAAGGTGTTCTACAGATGAAAGCGATGGCATATTTTGCAATACCGCTAGGGTCACCGAATACAAACTGCAGTGTAATAGTGGTTAGCGGACATCCACGCTCTGAGTTTCACAGAATATGTCAAATGAAAATGAAAGGCAGGACAGATCTTCACAGCAACTCCCCTGGTTTTATGTACTTTAAGTACAGTGATCTGGATGAATAAATGGATGGACTCTATGCCACACCGGCGTACATCAGCTGTGCTCTCTTACCTGCATTGCAGATGTATCCAAAACCTTTAAACTCCCCTCCACCTTCCCTTCTCATTAGGCTTTAAAGCAATAACAAGTACCATGCTTTGGTGCACAGTTAGGTTGTCCCCTTGGTATATGTGACAGTAAGAAAAGGACAGGCAATTATTTACAGCTATCCACAGTTAATAGCGCACACAGAACTCCTGACTGCAGAGGAAGCGTAAACCCCATCCTCACAGGATAAAAAGGCAATATATCACAATCTGAATACACAATGTACTTATTGCTCAGTATTTGCATTTGCTAACATTTGAATCTAATAATACAACATTAATATTCTATTAATACAGTGCTTATATACAATTCCTTTTCTTTTTCTTTAATATACAAAGAAGAGAAAACAATTCTGTATTATGAAACAACTGGCCAAGATACTGCAGGAGCATCAAATCCCTTATTGTTTCTCGAAAAGATGCACAGAACTCCTTGCATACTGCCTCACTGCATTTCACGCTGCACAATGCACACATCTACTGCCCAGAGAAACTGGGCACATGCGCACCAAGCATGAGAGGTGACAGCACAGGCTGATGGCACCCCTGGTAACTCCCTCATAGGATGAGAACGGAGTGGGTCTACAAGAGCCCGCCAAAAGGCAACCACTTTTCCAGAGGTAGGAAATGAAGCAAACCAGCCATGTAAGAGAGGAGCAAACCAAAGGCTGCTTTCGCGCAGCCACAGCTGCTGGGGAGGCCAGGAGCCACCTGCGCAAGAAGGACCAACCTACCCCACACAGCTTTTCCCCACCCAGCGCCATGGTGATTTTCTGCAATGGAGGAGCTTCAACATGGAAGAGAAATTAGTTAGTTAGTTGTTTTTTTTTTTTTTAATTCTGGGCTCCCAAGTCATAAGCCATAGTTTCATGAACTTTAGCCTGGCATGAGATGGTAATGTCACTGCAAGAAGACATCCCTTCTTCCCTCACCTGCTCACTTCCAGACCCTGTCCCCACAAACTTCTGCATAGCTACACACTGAACTGTGACAGGTCAGGGAACTGACCCTGCTGAAACTAACCCTTTTTAAAAAAACTGAAAACTAATCTCTTTTTTTTCTTTTTCTGGGTTGGTGGTTTCACTGCAAAACATAACTCACACTGAGACCCTATCAGAAAGGAGGAAATGATTAATTGTAAATTGGGTTAAATACTAAAATAGTGAATTGGTAAAAATATTATTCCATATACTTTATTGGAAAGCTAACCGTAATTTTCCCTACCAATTCCAGTGGCAATATGAATATCTTTTTACGCTTTTAAGTTAATTTAAATTTTCTTTGATATTGCACCTGTTGGGGACACTTAGTAGGTGTGCTGAACGTAAAGCACAGAAGATAATTACTTTGCTCTACTTGGCAGATGTAGCCTATAGGTATGCTGGTCTCACTACATCCAATCTCGTCTAATCTCAAAAGCAAAGTGGTTCTGAACATGCTCAGGTCTCAGTCAGAGCTCTTACTCGCCACAAAAATGCATCCACTTCTGGTGCACCATATGGCAGCAATCCTGTCTCAGCAATGCTGTACAACAGTTTTTCAGAAGAAGAATGAAGAGTAAGTTCTCCGCCTAAAACCGAAGAGAGATTTATCCCACGAAAGTATGCAACACATCATTACCCAAACCGGAATGAAGGCAGGACATCAGCACTCAAGTGTTATGGGAACTTTAACAGTGAAGGGTCAGGGATTCGATCTGATGTCCAAGCAAAATGCCAGTTATGGTTTGCGCAATGCCATCAGACAATGCAGTTTTGCTGAGAAACTATTAATTTAATGTTATGGAAGCAAAATATTCAGCTACAAGGTTCCATTATACTTGGAGCCTTTGACCCTGGTTTATCCTGGAGTTCAAGCCCTGATAATCTATGTGCTTGAAGCTCATCTTGGTGGATAATGGAAAATTCTGCTCCATTTCCTCTGGGACTTCATGCTCATTAGTCACAGCATACCAATTAAAAGCTTTGTTAGAAAACCAGAGGAATGTGACACAGCACATGTACAAACCAGGAAGCTTCATTCACATATAACATGGATGAATGGCTCTGTATGGAAAGCCAAGCATCGCATTAGCAGGTCGTGTGCATCAGCATGCAAGATCAACAAAAGACGTGCAAGAATTTTTAAGTCAGCACTCTCAGTAAGCAATGGATTTTCATTTTGAACAATGAGAGTTACAGTATTTTTCACAGCCTACACCTTCCTTCTAACCAAAGGTAATGTAAAATATTTTAAAAGTTATGTTTTCTTGCATTGTTACTTTGGCAGTCATCTAGTAGGAAATCACTAAACATCACCACCAGCTACCGACCAGATTTTTTCCCTCATCATCAGAGGTGAAGCTGGGGTTAGTGCCCTGGAAAACTACTTATGAACTAGAATAACAACCATTATCAAAAGGGATTATTGCCACTATGAACCACTGTCAAGTATCTGTAACAGCAATTCTCAATTAAGGAAAGAATAGGACTCAGCGTCTGCGCTCTGATCATGCAGTTAATAACTGACTCCGCCTCAATCAAAACAAAAGTGGGATTTAACATGCAGATTTATTTTTGCAACAGTTTGTGTTACCATTCTATGTTAAATCATTTATTACAGAACTTGAAAAATAATAGTCAGCTATAGCTGTAAAAAATTCAATTTGTTACATTTTATTAACCCTTAATTCTATTCCAGCATTTTCCCCACAGTGAACAAGCTGCTCCCAGGAGGTTTTAGGGTTAACAACTCCCATCGACAGCATGCTATAAATCGAACAGAGGCCATAGCTCTACCTTTCAACTTATATTTTCGTTTCTACATTTCAAATGCACCGTAATGGTGATGTTTAGCATATTTCTTATATTATAGACAGAATACTTCGTAAAATATTCCATCTGTGACAGAGATGATCACATTATGAAAACTGCAGCATGAGCAATGCATCACAGAGGAGAAGACACTTTGAAGGGTAAGAGGGTCTTATAGCCACTTGGAAGGACCTTTGGGGAGGCATTTGGGACACACTGGAGCAAAGTCCTTGTTGAGGACAGCAGACCTACTTTGCCTCCACCATCCCTGCACCCCCTCATGCCCGAGTGAAGCCCATGCCATTACTGAGCCCACCAGCTACCCCCGTCTGGCACCTCCCCACTCCCACCCACCTCTGTGGTTGCTCAGACAACTGGCTCAAGGAACCCATACAGTGAAAAACTAACCTAATAATAAAAAAACCAGAAATAAAACCTTGGGTGACTAGCTCTCAGTTGGACCTTACTAACGCCAAGTCACTGGCTGGATGGTAACAGTCCCCGTGTAACCAGCTCCAACAGTGACATGTCTGCACTGGGATCCCATTTGCACACACGGCTATGGCAGCTCCCATGCCCCGGTGGGGACCACGACTCTTCCCTAGATAAGGTCTGGCCGAAAACTCAGTGGCGTTTATTCCTCCTCCGGCACAGTGGCAATGTCGCTCTTTTTCTGCCCTTTTTCTCGCCAGCACATCCCTACATCCTTTACCCTCAGAGACAGCAACCCACCTCATGGGGCCGTGAGCTGAGGTGGTGGCCACATCCCCAGCACCTCTGCAGCCCTTGCTCTGCGCCAGGGATTCAGGCCCTGGTGCGGGACAGGGACAGCCCCTGCCCCATCTCACTCCAGCACAGCACCAGGAGGCAGCCAGGGGGAAGGAGGGGAGAAGCGGTCTTGTGCTTCCTAACCTGAGCATCACCAGAAATTGTTGGCTATGGGTATTGGTCCCACCAAGCACAGGAAGAATCCAAACTTTTCTCTTAAAAGCTCCCTCCTACAGAAATCTTAACTCCGTCTCCTTTCTTTGTACCTACAAGTAATTGTGGCTGAATTTGGGAGCACAAACTAAAAAATTTGCTCATTTTGTAGGAAGAAAATGTCCACTTGGGCAAAAAACTCCCATAGTTTACGAATCCCCGCTGTCAGGGGTGGTGGCACTGCGGTGCCTCACTGAAGGAGCGGGCTCACCTGGGCTCGGGGGGCTCCTTGAGACCGGGCTGAAACTACGTCCATCACCGCAGACCACAGCCCCACTGCACCGCAGGCTCTGCCCACCTTTGCTGTGTTACGCATGACGGGCACCAGGGAGAATCTCATGACAGCTTGTGGAGAGGATGGCATCTCCTTCCTCCCCAGGTGTCAGAGGAACGGTGTGAAGCAAAGCCAATGACAATTCAAAGGGAAGCTAAGCAAGGTAAAATAAGTTAACAGGATGGATCCTTCTCCTCCCCCAGACTCTCCCAGCCACAACTGACACTTTGTCTAAGAAAGGCTGTGGTTTTCGTCACATTTAGATCTGATGTGAAGCTGCTCAATGGTGTATTTAGTGAAGGTAGAAAGACAACATGAAAAATGAAATGACAAATAGCTAGCTTCTTTGTTTGAATTCAAAGAACAGGATTAAAGCTGCTCAGAACTCCTATTTTTTCTGCCAGTTTTCACAGAGCTTTTATTACAAAACCATATCCTCCTTGGGAGGTGTGGGGAGGAGACAGAGTAGAAGCTCTTGAAAATACTCTGTGGTATTTTGAACCTAAAGAGCTAAGAAGTTCTTGAGTTCTGCACATCCCTGTCCCCATCCCCAGTGATATCCAAAATAAATTTTGGACTCTTCATTTGCTTTTTGGATTTTGAGCATTTAAGTTAGAGGAAGCTAATATTTCCACAATTTTTATTTTGTAACTCTAATGTTGAGATTCTTTCTTCTCTTCCTGAAATCAGAGGTTTAAATCCACTTTTAGGATTCCAGGAGCTGTAACACCAACAAAATCAAAAGCTGGAAAAAGACACAAGATTTTTTTTTTCTATCAACACCAAAGATGGCGTACTTAAACCAATACATTTATGGGTTCACAGTCATACTAAAATAGATCAATAAGAAATTAATTAAAAAAAAAATTCCTTGCCCAAATGTCTGTTATTTTGGATCAGTCTGATGGCTGCTAACATACCATACTAATGTTAAGTAGTTGCAGGAAGGCAATTTTCTCTTAATGTTCACCAGGGCAGGTCACACACAGTCTCTCACTGAAGCAAAGTATCTGCTCTTTTACTACTCTAATTTTTCATATTGCTTTTCTACTTTGTGTTTGATGGATACAGCTGCAAGTAAAAGTTAGACCATTATCTTGAGATAGCTATAGTCTCATTCAATGACACATTAAAGATATTCTCATTTTAAATGGAATTCTATTTTAGTGTAAGCCAAAATAATTCAAAAACTACCAGTATGTGCCTATCGCTCTAATCACCTACTTAACAACAAAGTGGAAGAAATTACTCATGAATGAGTGGAACAGAACTTCAGGATAAAATATTTTGGTTCAGATACCTGCTTACAGCCCATACCAAAAAAATTTACTAATAAAAAAATAAGAATACATGTATACAGACAGGTTGGAGTAACTCACCCATTTCATCATCAGAAAGGTGAAAATAAGTTTCAGTATACAAAACACAAGTAAACTAATGAATCAGTAAAATAATTCTTTCCTGTGCAGTATTTCACTTTTTATTTACAGTAGCAGAAGTCCAAAGAAGAAGTACTTACTTGCAATTTTCTTGTTAAAATAATCCAGAGTTTCCAGTTAGCAAACAAATATAAAGCACCTGAGAGGTATTTTGTGGGGTTTTTTCCTTAGGGGGTAGTGAAATCTTTTGAACTTCTTCACATTACATTTCTCATCATACCCCATTCTAGCTTAAAAAAAAAAAGAAATTAAAAAGCTTTTATTAAAAATACATATCTTTCTAATGGATAAAAATTTAACCCAGCAGAATCACCCTGAGCCTTTGAACGGGTCCCTTGTACTCCCAGTGACATTTATCGTCACCTAGCTGACATTATGTTACAGCAGTGTGAGGACATCTATTTGAAGGAAAATGAAACAGGCTCTGAAGTTGTGTGTGCTAAAGGATTTCCTGCTGCGGCCTCCCCACTGAGGCACAGATTCAAGGGGTGAGGAACTGACTTGCTCAGGATGTCCATTTGCAGGCGTCCAGATCATGAGCCCAGCAATGGAGGGATGCGCTCGCTGCCTTGCCGTCCCCCAGTCCTATGCGATGCTCATCCCTAACGCCAAGGGGGCATTTTCTACCTTCTAACATTTTTCACATTTGGAGCTTTGTCATTTTTCTAATCACATTTCAGTTTATAGAAACACATAAATATGTGCACCGAAACACATTTATGTGTTGCACCTAGAGTCTGTGCTTAGCTGTTTGTTTCTCTTCTTTCCTGTCCACAGACATCTGTCCTTCCCCTCTATCCTTATCTAAGATAAGCAGCTTCAGTTTACACATGCGGTACCTTGCAAAGGCATGGTCTGGAAAATTAATTCTTGAAAGGATTAATATTTTCTTTCCCTCCCATCACAAATATGTTTCTGCTTCTGGAGACGACATGTTTCACTTTGCAAACAGAAGGGGCACTGCCTGCTCTGGCATACGGGAGCATTTCTCTTCTGTGCAGAAGGAAAGCTGCACACAGCCCAGCGCAGGAATAATTCTAATTGCCAAAGTAACATGGTCTGTCATATTGATGCAGCTGACATCTCAGGAAGTAAACAAAACAATTCCTCTTAAAAAAAAAAAAAAAAAGAGAGAAAAAAAAGCCTTCTGCAGGCATTGTCCTACTTTTAGGGAGGGTTTTTTTCCATTCTCTGGTCTTTGCAATATCACCCTGGCCATTTGAAAATAAAGGAAATTTCTACCACTCATTTTGACTCATTTTTAAATGCTTTTCCGTTACGTTTTGCACAGAGTTGAAATTACATGCAAAGGCCTGTCCTTCAAATGCAGTTATACAAACCGGGGAGAAAACCTCTCCTTGTAGCGAATGCAGTACAATGGAAACCCTTCCAAAGAGGGCTCCATGCTTCTGTCCTGAAGGGGCTTGTTCCACTGTCCCATACCAGCATCCTACTGTGTGCAAGAATCAGTAAGTTTCCTCTTGAGGAATCAGGTAAATCCCCTCCCCTCTAATTTTTTCAAAGGTTTCTTCCCTACCACCAGCCTCCCGTGTCACACATGCTCCTCTGCTTCTTGATTGCCCAGACCAGGGCCACAGACAAAATCCATCCAGCCATTTGGATCGCTCTCAAGAGCAACCAACTTTGTATTATGCAATGGCAGAGAAAAAATGGGCAAGCCTCCCCACCCCTTATTTTAAGAAAGATGTGGTCTTCTGGACTCCACAGCACTCAACCTGACTGCATTGTTTTTATAGCTACGGAGTTGGCATCAAAGAAGCTTTAACTTTTCAGCCCCAGGACCATGTTCACTCATTCTCAGTGCATCCAAACACAGAGAGTGGTCCATACCACAAAGAAATACAGGGTAAACATTAACGACAGAAAGAAAAACATGCATAGAGAGCAGGAGAAATAGCAAAAACTGAAGCCAGATGCAGCACTGCAGGAAGGGGAAATAAAAACCTTTTACAATGGGGAGAATAAGAGGTGAGAAAGCTGAGGGAGGACAGAGGCAAGGTAAGAAAGTAAGACAAAATAAAGCTAAGGGAAAGAAAAACGTGACAACAGTGAATAAAAGTAAGACTTTTTAATCTTGAATACAAGACAGACTTTGACAGTCTGTGACGTGCAACCACAAATTTTGTTATACAAACCTGTTTTCACAGGGTGATGCTAAACTGGATGCTCCACTGATACCATATTCTACTCTTGAGGCTCAGTTGTTCAGGGGCTAAGACTACCTAATTCATATATAGGAAGCAGGCAAAATGGCAAAGCTGTAAATCCAGATATAAAAGACAGGAACGGACTTTGCTTACGTCAACGAGTGTATTACCTAAAGAAAAGTTATGTAACTTCATCATTGCTCAAATAAACAGGCAAATAGCAAAGCTGGCTATTACAGTTTGCTAAGGCAGGATCGCCTCTATTTATAAATTCCAAAAAGGAAATGTAAATCTTTAGATGTTCTTTCTCCATTGCTTTAGGGAGGCTTTTTAAACAAAAAATAGAACATGTAACTTGAACTGTCCCACTTTCAAAGTTGGAGCTATGTAGTACATCTCCCCTTACCGACTACTCTCCCAAGTAAGAATGTGCAATCTCTCTCAGTAATTGAAGCAAAGAGAAGAAGATTTAAGCTTTGATAATGATTGGTGAATTTCAAATAGTTTGGATAAGCAACCCCCAAAAGTTCAAAATGAATATTCAGATTTTGTTCCACAGCATGGTCTGCAAATTGAGGATAGAAATCTCAGATGATAGCTATCTTAGATCTCCTCCAAGATCCTCCGCATGCCCTAGTTATGTCTAAGCAGGAAATAGCACAAAACCACCAACATATTTAGTTATGAAATGCAGAGATGTCTGAACATTCAAAGGGAAAAATATTGAGAAAATCACAAACTTGCAAATAGTCTAGTTTCATATTGGGCCCATTCCTATTCCACCTACATTTCTTAACTAGTTTATCGTTTGTAACTCCTGAAATAGGCAGTCTCCCACCGGCAGCAGTTTCCACTGGTGACTCATCCCCGTCTACCAGAGAAAATCCTCCCCATGCTCTCACCCACTGGTGACCTTGCAGAAAGACTGAGAATAGGGCTAATCAAGGACAACGCTAGATCAAGTTCTGCATCTCTCCAGGGGTCGAGCACTTGCCTTGCACGCAGGTCATTTCTCCCCTGCCTGGCGATGCCCAGCTCAGCAGGGATGCTGCTGCTGCTGCGCAGCTGGGCCAAGCTGGCAGGCACAGGAGCATCCTCCCCCCGCCGGGGCCCTACCCCAGATTCCCATCTCAGCTACGCCATCATAACTGATCAGAAAGCAATGCAATTGCATTGACATAGCCAAAATCCAAAAGGCAACTATGTGTGAAGCAGGACTACCCATTTGCAGAGAAAACGCCAGGATAAGAGCAGCATAGCAGGGGCAGGAGCTCACGGCTGGCTCCCGCCCCCTGGTAGCCATCACAAACACCACCCCCCAGCAGAAATCATCCTGCTTTTCTGAAAATGCTCACTCTTCTAAACAAGACTACGGGCAACAGCCTAACATTCTCCTGAGATTCATTTATTCACCCAACTCACTAAGTCTGTGTAAATTATCATCATTTACTTGAAACAAATTGGAAAAAAAACCAAACAAGCAAAACACTTAACCCAATACCTGGGTTGTCTATACCAGAGAATACTAATACTAATACTGTCCCAGGAACACATCACTGTGTCAGTATCTTTACCCTCAGGAGGCTTCCGCCGTGTATCACCTCCAAGGACAAACATTTTGGCAGAGGGAGAAAGCACACAGCATGCCGTCAAAGTTAAAAATTTGGTTTTGCTCACATAGTTATGACTTACACATTTCACAAAATCAACAAACAATTTACCCTATTTCAGACATGGATCTTTTCCATCTCTATGGGACTTAATTCCTTCAAGTTGAAAAAGGAAGCCCAAAAAAACCCTGAATAACTAAAGTGACATTATATGAAACACAGCCTAAGGCTGCCAATATTTTTCTGTGCATGGAAGGAAAGACTGCATTACCGAGCTAGACCAAATGCCATTTCCAGCAGAAACCTTTCCTTCTTCTTTGCTGCCGTGAGGAGGATTACATTACACAGCACTGCACTAAGCCCATTTATTCCATTTTATTTTTTTTAATCAGGCTATAAAAATAATCAGCTCAGCTACTCATACCAATCATAGAAATATTAATACAAGACACTAACTATTCTTTTGCTGTGAGATTTTCTTCTCTATGCTAAATATGAGAGCCATAAAGTTTATGCTTCCCATAAGTTGCCAGAAATTGTGTTTTACTGCAGAAAGCTAACATCAAAAATAATTACTGTTATAAACATACAGCAAAATACAGTCACACTTGGCACATATCAAGCTTTTATGTGAAAAATTTAGCACAATGCCAGCTGCAGTATAGTTTTGCTTTTTTCAGATGTGCAGTGTAAAAATCACTTTTACCAAAAAAAGTAGAAAAAAATGTTCAGAATTAAAAATGTTTAGAAATACAAATAGGTTCTCCTTTAACAAAACTATCCACATAGTAAAAAGGGGCCAAATTAGGATAAGCCTCCCCAAACAAGCAAAATTCTCTTTAAAAAGAGATTTTGATGTGTATTTTTTGGAGACACCAGAAATATATGGGTTTTTCCTCCCTTCTGAATCCAAAACACATGAATTTCTTGATTTACAAGAATATTACCATGCTACCTTTACCAGTATTATTTTAAACAGTCTTCCCTCCCCATCTTCCCAGTGTCTCTTTTTATTGGGAAAAGAAATCCTTTTTATTACCAAATCCGTTCCCTGTAGGCACTACATCATACATAATTTTTTCATGAATCAACACAGCTTCAGCTAAAAATTAGTCAAGTGCCTTGTCCCACCGTGCTTCATATTTGGAAGTCACGTAAATTTCCACCCCACGGGTTCTCAAGACCAGTCTGTAATTATTTCTTTTTGTGCCAATGTTGTATTTTATGTACAAATCCTTCTGTGTATGAGACAGCAATTGTATTTCCTCTCAATATTCTTTTTTACAGAGTCAGACAAAGGATTTTAATCTCCCCTCATAAAACAGTCTCTCCATTCCCTAAGGCATTTTAGAATCCTGCCTTGGCACCTATTCCAGTTTGAATTTACTTTTCTTAAGTATATATGATCGCATTTGCACAGATTTTTCTGCGTTGTACTTTACACATACCTTATACGAAACAGCATTAAGGCTTCCTTGCATTTGAAACATACTTTCTACCACTGCCAGATGTTAGATGATCCATGCTACAATCAAATTTGTCCTTTTTCCGCTAACGTATCACTCTGATGCCTCAATTATCTTGTGATTAGCACTCCGGTGTCTGTCCAGCCTCTCCCCATGACCCTGGTACAAGCCCCCAAGTGCATGACTCTGCACTTTTGACAGCAGCCTTTCATCCCACTTGCACTATTTTTCCACTTCATGTGCTCATCTCATTTCTTCTACAAGAAACTCCAGTCTTCCGCATAATCCTTCTGCTAACTTGTGTCATCAAGATTGTATTTTTTTGCAATATTGTTGGTTTTGTGGTACAATTACTAATGGAAACATTATGTTAGACTGATCCCATAATCCGTCCTTGGGAGCTCCTTTGGTGACCTCCAGCCAGCCCTCCAGCTCCAGTTTTGCCTCTAGTTAATTTTTTCATCCTCTTTCCTCTCCTACAACTCATTCTTAATTCCTATGTTAACAAATCTCTACACAGCAGATGACAAACACAGTATTTTTTTTAAGTCCATATGGATTTGATATACGATTACTTCTTTTGTTTAGAGAATTAGCTTAGCTATCTTTTCAATTAAAGTATCAGCTTAGTCAGGCATGACCTTCTTGTGGAGATCCTACACTGTATTTTAACTCATTTATCATGTTTTGTGTCATTTGCTTATTCTTTCCATAAAACTTTTTTGTAAAAGACTTTGCATACTATTAGATCATACTACTGCTCTTTAACTGAGTCATTTTTTCCAATTTAAGTACTATTCTTAATTTATTCCCCCAGGTAATACCAATTTCTGATGTGATATATTTATTAAAAGTACTTGCTGTTGGAATTGCAATTATATTATGCAAGTACTTGGATGTGGATTATATGGTCTCTTCTGATTTAAACAATTACATAATTTAAGTTTTGCTTCCCCCGTGGAGGTGAGAATTTCCATTTCTGCATAATCATTCCTATTAGCTGCCCTGCATTTGTCCCAGGTTCGATAGCATCATTAAAATATGAGAAATGCTACCTATTACATCTAAAATCTATCCATCTATATCACTGCTAATGTCAAAACTTTCATCTTTTTACACTGACTGCACTTCCATTCTTTTTTACTTTTTATAATTGTTATTTTTTTAAAAATAGTTAAATCTTAGCTAGGTGGATTCTTAGACATTTACAGTTCATTCCCATGCTTTCTGATTTTTAGGGTACAGGTCTCTGTATTGGTCAATCCTCTTTCCATTCTTTGCAGACTCCTTGCTTATGCTTAATAGCATTTTTAGGATGATTATTTATCCAGTGAAATATGGGGAACTTTTTTACAATGTATATCAATCATACATTTATATTAATTCCAGCAGTTTTTTGAACCTTTGACTAAAGATGACATTCATGCCTGCTTTACATAGTAGTCCCTGTACTTTTTATTCCAGATTAATTACCATCTGCAACTTCTCAACTATTTGTCCTTTGGAAACCTTACAGGCCTATGGCGGTTTCTGAGTCATTCTCTCCCTGTCCTTATTCCCATCCACCTTTGGGTTACCCTAACACTACTTCAGCAGAGCTTTTTTCTTAGTTATTAAAATAGAACCAGGAGGTTCTATTTTATTCCATCTTCCCTTTCTCAAAGCTTTATGCTTTTAATGTGCACAGACACCCAACTAAATCCACTTGCCAATACAAGCCTTCCTGGACACATTGCCATTTTTTGGATAACACCTCTTTTCCCTTCAGCATAGGTAGCCCTCAGGCTTCCATGCACCTGCCTGGATCCTTACATTGGTGCACCAACACTTCCCCGATTCATACTGACCTCACCCAAACTCCCAGCCAGATGAGGTGGGATCCTTTCACTATCTATATCTTCATGTGACAGTTTTTACCAACGGTGGGACTTGTTTTTTCTTGCTAGCCGTCACCTAATAATATTGTTCCTTTATCCACTTCTGTAGTCTTACTTATCCAATTTTCATTTCCCTGTGCCCTCAAGGCTTGTACAGGCATCACATGGGTCTCTCTGTCACTTTATCCTGTATCCCATTTCATCAGTTTAAAACTATTCTCATCAATCCCATAAGATGAGGAAGCTGCATATTGTCTACCCACTGAAAATAACCTTATTTTGTTACTGACATATAATAATGAAACAGCCCAAAACTTTCCTCATTGCACAGTTCATTTCACAACGTTCTCATGTCTTCATGCTCCTTCTCTAGAGGCTGGCAGATCTACTGGAGATCATCTCAGCTCTCATCTGAGCCACTCCCCATCTTTTTACTGTCACTCTTGATCTGCTCCAGCAGGAGTCTCACAAAGTCATTCATCACTCAAAATAGCATTCATAAGGATTTTTCCCATTCCTCTCTGGTTTCTTTTCAGATTCAGGTATCTCATACCCTTGCAGGAAGCAAACTTTTTGCTCCGTAGATCCCATTTGGTGTTCCCGTCTGTACTCTGCAGGTAATCCATAATGATCGCAATCTAAACCCAACATGTGCTTTATTTGGTATTAGACATCCATCTGACATGCAGGAACTCAGCTGGATGCTTGTGCTCACATTTTAATTTTATTTCCTTATGTAATTTAATGCACATAAAATGCTGGCAACAGGAGAGAACAACACTGAATAATTTTAAAACAACAGGTCTATTAATATACTGTAAGTATTAACATTTTAATGCATTAACAATACCAGCACAACAGATACACAGCCCAGTCAAAAATTCCTATCCTCTTTACTTCTCTTTTTCAACATGCCTACAATTACAATTACTGTCATTTATCAGTACTGTTATAAAGTAACCCAGATCTCAAACTATCCCTTCAATATAGTCTAGACTTTATCAGATCTAATTAGCTGTATGATCCCAAAGCCTTCTCCCATGTCTTGTACCCCCAAAACCTTAAGAATTTTTTGGCTTCTCTCTACAGTTATTCACTTAGGAGTCTTAGATTTTCCCTCCTTATCTACTTAGCAATTCTCTTCAATAATCCTGTATAACTTTCCAGCAAAATTATCTATTACTCCATCACCCAAAACAACCATCCATTTCATGTTGCACTTGCAAATGTATGCTAGTGCCTCACCCTCCACATTCCTCAAACGGGGGCTAAGAAAGAAATTATATACTGCCTGATTCTAGGTATCATTTTACCTTTTCTGAAACAGTCACATTTTCTACTGTTTACTATGCAAAGTACAACTCCTTTCAGATTTCCAAGCCATCTTGATCAACTGAGCTAAAAATACTAATTCTTGCATCTCTCTGGGCTGGTATGTCCTAGCAGCAATGGCTTCAGCATAAACTCAGCTATATTCAAATATGTTGACAAAATCTACATTACACCAATGTAATCATATAGACAGAACAGGACAAAACTACAAAATACTGGAAGTTTTTTATGGGACTTCTTCCTAAATGTACACTCAAAATGCAAGTACAACATCGTAATGAATGTAGCCATGCATTTTCCAGTTTTGCTTTGATACAGTACTAAGAACTTCCTATGAATCTTCCTGAGCCTTACAGTATCTGGCATTTTTCTTCAAGCTTGGACTTGTAAGCTGTGTGATTATACTAGATATCAGCTTCCTTTCAATTTTACTACTTAACCTTTTCTTCATTGCTTTTAAAGTAAGTTTCTGGATATCATGTATGAAGTACATGTATGGTATCCTCAAGTATGAATACCAAGACCTCAAAATCAGAGAGCAAATAATGAAGAACGCAATGTATACACATTGTTAAAATATTATAATTCTTAAGCAGTTTAATAATTTTGGTGTCTCTAACAAATAGCTTTTGAACGTTTTATGTTGGCAGCTCTCACCAGTGTAGTGCTAGAGCCACTGAATTTTCCTGTGAAATATGTCTTACAGTTCACTGTTTCATACATTTTGCTAACGTGAGTTTAAGCCAAACTTAACCCCACCCTGATTCAATTCCGAGACACTTATACCTCACTAAAGATGATTCATTCCCCACTGAAGACCAGGCTCTGGGTAGACCTTTAGAGCCCTGCAAGAATCAGAAGAAAACCAGCTCCCGCCGCACAGATGAGGAACTAAGTTTGGATGTACCACAAACTGCTCACCCGGGATGCACAACAAGGGCCACCATTCAACTGGTGACCTTTCAAAAAGGATTCCCTATTTCTTTAAACATCTTTTTTTCTGTATTCTTGTAAACACAAGCCCACAGACAATGTTTAATATTGGTTTGATTCTTGGGAGGCTTAATGCTGCACCTGGATCTGAAGTGCTGTGAGTGCCCACAGCAGTACCACAGGTACTTGTATAGTTTCAGAACAGCCACTTTAATGAAAACAGTCCAGCTCATCAGCTTCACTTCCAGACACCCTGACACCTCACATCCCAGCTTCACGGCAGCCTCCTTCATATACATATTAAGACCAACTACAAATATTCTTTCAGCAAATCCCAGTAGCTCCCAACTCCTCGTTTTGTTTCACACCTTGAGGGAGGCAGGATAAAACCAACCCATCTGACAAGGAAGCAGTATTCAGAGCACATGTTTCTCTAGCTCTCTGCTCCAATCCAAGGAGCAGCTCTGAAAGAAAACATATTGCTCTCCTTGCTGGCCCCGGGAACACCATTTTATCTTTGGATGAAAGTGCCACAGAGAGCCCACAAGATATATAACAGGCAGCCAATGTATTTATGTGGCCTACATGACTCCCTCACTGAAGTGAAATTGTGGTTTTGCTTATAGTTAAAGCTGCCCACCACCTTCCAAGGCAAAAGTCTATTCTCAACTCGCTCATCGTAAAGTCCTATATCTACAATGATGTTCCACAGGCATTAAACAAAAGTTGAATTTCATTTAATGAGTTATAACTTTTGCTTTGCTACTTTGCTCTTATCAGACTTGGGGGGAGCAGGGAGATGCCCTCCATAATTACCCCTCAGGGAGTGGAGATTTACGAGAAGACTTTCAAGAAACCAGAAGAGTTGTCTTTAGATGCATTATGCTGAATTGTCCAGATACAACATTTATAAGGCATCTTGCACCATACTGCAAATACCAGAACTTCAGCATAGCAGGGAGGAACATGCTCCTTCCAAATATGTATTTATTTTAAAGTCAGCATTACAACATTCGTTAAGTGAACTCAGAGAGACTGCATAGCCGTGTTATTTAGCTGAAGTAGTTTTTAAAAGATGAAAGGAACATTCTCCAGGATGCCTCACAGGATGCAATTCTTTTAACAAATGGCATGTCTGGCTTTAATAAGTGGACACATTTCTTTATAAACTGCAGAAACAGTTAATAACGTTTTCTTTGGAGTAAAACATACTGGAAAGAGGATGAAAGAAATAACAGAACCTTTAGAAAGTAATACGTTACCATATTAAGAGGAAATCTTTCATAATACACAGCCATACCGTTAGATTAACCGAGCTGCAATTCTAAAAACTAATGTTAGAGACAGTAAATATACCCTAAACCAGAGTGTGTTATATTATTGTGACACTTTGAGCATGCTGATATGTTCCTGGTCAATGTTATTTACTGTCACTATGTACACACCTGCTAGACAGCCACATCCAATAAAGTACCAGTGTCCTCCTCGTAGCTCAACCTTGCAGCTCATCAATTGCCCAGATGAGACTGTGGCAAGCTGGACTGGGGCTGCAAACATAACTCACTGCTGCCTGCAGGTCACAAGGCAGAAACGAGCCCTTGCATCCCTCGGCTGGTGAAACAGGTGTGTGCAGCTGTCAGAAGGTACCCAGATGAGGTAGCATGCTCCCCAGCTCGTAACCTCACAGGAGGGCTGAAACGGTACTAATTACACACAGCAACTGGGCGCTCAGGCTGTCTGCTAATGACAAATGAAGGGTATCCAACTCCTATGGATAGATGAAGGTGAAAGCAGAACCAGACAGATGAATAAGGAATTGCATTACTCCTGCTCTAGAAGAATTTTTTTAAAGGCTAGGAGAAACCATAATTCTTGTTTGCTATAAAACAAAGCCTATGGACTTGGACTTGCCTGTATACTGAGTCCAAAAATCTTCCTGGCTAGTGAATAGCTGAGTAACCATTTAAATCAGCTAGTGCAAGTCATTCTTCTTCCCCTCCTTACAGTTGGTTGTCCCACACATCAAGACACATCAAAAAACTGAAATCCACTTATCTGTGAATATTGACTATGACCACTTAATAGAACTGCTGAATACACATCACTTTGGTTTAGTAAAATTGTCTGATGATTAACAATGTTTATGAGAATGTTCAGTACCAATGCAGGTAGGATGCAATTCATATTACGTCATCCAAAATCAGTATTTTCTTTGGTTGTTTAGGGTTTTTTGCTCTTTTTGAAACTGAGAAGAGCTCTGACAGTTTCAAAGCACTCCCCTTATGAAAAACTGTATAAGTATCTTCCTTACCTTTCCCTAGCTACCAGGCTCCCAAGGGGCTTAAACACACTGCTGATTTTACAAGGCTTGCCTGTGCTAAGATCACCTAATATAATAAATGGTGAGGGTGCTTGCTTTGATTACTTCAAGTCTATTTTAAGTCCAGTTGCAGTGAGCTGAGAAAGTAAAAGAGAAAAGCCCAGGGCTCAGACATACTTCTTTCAATCCTTGGAGAAAGTGAACATTTAATTTTTCTCATAATTCAGAAAATTACAGCTGAAGTAGTTAGAACCAGTTTTGATGTTACTGAATGTGTTCTTTAGGAAATCACTGAAGATGAAAAATGTATTTATATCAATTTCTGTAGGAGTAATTTTGTGGTAATTTAAAAGAGATCTTATACAGTATTTTTACCATCTTTAACACAAGTGTTATCAGACCTTTATTCAGTTTTCCCATTGAAAGTATCAGTAATGTTGTCTGCATGTGTATCAGCTTTCATTTAAAAATTTCCAAATCCTTTACAAAGGCTTCAAGTATTTTTAACCATATATCAGCATGGTGGAAAGACGACACAGATTTTGCCACCAATTCTGACTCAGTCAGAATTCAGCTTCTAAAGAGTTTCCTAACACACACCTCGTCCCCTTCCTTTACAGCGCCTTTCACTTACCACCCAACCCTTCCTACTGTTGGAGTCCTGTTCCCCCTAAAGACGCCTTGGTGCATGGGTACGGTGAGGGAGTCCTCACTGTTCCAACCACCCAGGTTGTGTCTATATTTTCACATACCAAAGCACACATTTTTCAAACATATCTTCTGACCAGGGATCCACTGACCTGGCAATGAGCAGATTGCAACTCCACGTTGACGCTGCCTGCAGGTCAGCCCCTTCTACCTTTATCATGTATCTTCATGGCAGCTACAGCAAACATATGCGTGAAAGATGATTCAAACTGTAAGTGGATCTGTACCTGCTTTTAATGTCCTTTAAGCAAGTATACAGATGAAAACCAGAAACAAACTTACTCAAAACCTTTTTAGAGGGTTAAGAAACTCTCTTTAAATAGTCCTGTCACAACCTGTGGGATCTTCCATCTCATATTTTAGCTTCTTTAATGATGCAAGAATATCTAGTCCCATCAGCTGGTTGCATTTCCTTACTGCTATGAGATATGATGTGTCCCCTGAAGAGATAAGGACACTTGGGCAAACTTCCTCTCATATCTCTCCAGAACACTGTCTGAAAAACTACTGAACGTTTAAGCTCATCAGCCACCCGTCCTATCAGCACCATTTTAAAATGATCAGTAAATGCTGAGTTTGGCTTTCAAATATGTAGCGTGACAAGGCTTCTGCTTAAGAGATGACATTTTATCAGAATTGTTGTATGTAATAAATATATAAATTATATAGGATATAAAGATATGAGCTGTTACATGCCACTGAGCGGCACAGAACACCTCCAGCTGTCACGGACATGGCTTAAGTCAATGTACTGATAAGCATGACACAACTTTTTGACGAAGATTAAAGACCAACTGGTGTTAGGCCTGCATGCTTAAACATGCAGTGATCAAGAGTGAAAATTAAGGCTGCACTTGCTACATACTACCAATATTTTCATGGAGGGCTTGGAAAAATCTCTACCCTGTCATCTGCAATTAGACTTGTGCTTATGGACAGAAAAGGGAAGAGACTAAAGAAACTCAAATTAATGCTTTTAGTTGTAACTTACCATTTGAAATTTAAATCCTGTGTTGCTACTGAGAGGAAAATACAGAAATCATTATTAAACTACTACTGTAGTTCACCTCTGTGCATCTTCGTGGGCCAGCTGTGATGGAGCGATATTCTGTACCATGCACCAGGGGAGCAGCCCAGAGCTTCCCACATTTTCTTCCCTAAAGCTTTTGGCTTTGCACTGGTGGAAATTTCCCTCTTTTGACAAAAGATGATTTTCTGCATTTCGGTCATTAGCTGACTAAAAAAAAAAATGCAGTTCATTTTAACTTCTTAAAAAATTACAGTTTTCATGCAAGACTAAATAAAGAAGATGACTACAGGCCACCATTTTTATCTCTGGACGCATAGTATAGATTTAGCACATGAGTAAAAGGAGAGATCAAGGCTATTGCCACTGGCCCCCAATCCTTGAAACAGGAGGATGTTGCTAAATGAAGCTCCTAGATGATTTCAGGGAGTAGCTCCATGGCATACTGGACAAGAGAGCAACCCCTAATACCCCCAGAACAAGCAACAAGATCAGCGTTACGTTCGAGGAGGTCATGTCAGCAAGGCACTCAAGGGGATTTCATGCAGCTAGGAACACCACTGAAATCTTTAATTTACACGGTGTTAAAATAACTTGCCAGTCAAGCAGGAAGGAATTGTTTTGCCTGCCACAAACCATACAGCTAACTACCAACAGCTGCCCTGATGCTAAGTATGACTATTCCCTAATTTCACCAGTTGTGACGACAAGCATGGCAGTGGATTAATTACAATCACTCTCCAGAACTGTGTCACAATTTTCTAGCAAAGACTAGTTTGTAAGAGCGTGGAAAACAAACCAAAAATATTTATCCAAGTTAAACTTCTCTTTGCAATGCTTTTGATTATATTAGGACACAGCAGTATTTGAACAGAGATATCTTTCATGGAGAAATACCTGTATGATTAATAAGCCTCTGAACTCCTCTAAAAATACAGAACTAGCTTACCTGGCACAAGTATTATTTGCACTTCTATTTACTTTACATGCAGTGATACACATCAAATTGATGATATTAAAAAAAACCCAAACCAACAACACACTATAAAACAAAGAGAATAAAGTTTGTTTAAATACATTTCCTCAGGCAATGGGAAAACATTATTTTATTTTTCAGGTGAAATTACCAAGTCGCTGTTTTAACTTTAACTATATACGATGCAAACCTGTTAATTTGATTTCTTGATTACAAATGCAACCATTCTGCAAACTTCCAAGAAAAAAATAGTAACCTTTCTGTATTTATCTTTTAGACAGAAAGCTTGAGATTGTAATGAAAATAATATTTGCAATATCTAAGGATTCCATTCCAGAGCTATTTCAGTGTCTCCATTTACCTATTACTTCTGTTGTGTTATATGGGAGATTAACAGAAGCTTTCTGTAGCAGAATGAAAAGGGACAGTGAAAACTCACGGCAGCCTCTGATCCGTTGACTTTGTGGGTCTTGTACTCAATTCAAGAACCAAGTTGAGCAGTGTCTTATAACTCATGTAGCTTGCACATAAACTAATAACCTCTTAGCTTGGGATAATCTGCATTCAGTGGATGTAAAATCAATTCTGTTTACACATTACAAGTGCCCGGGAGAAGGGTTTCCTCTCTGCACTTTCTTAAGCAGCGCACAGAGCTCTGCTTGCTTTGTTAGTTATGTATTTTACATGCTTAGTCATCAGCAAGTAAGTCCTAGTTATACTGTTTTTCTACTTAAAACCATCTCCTGACCAGCCAGCTCCAATCTGGTATTTACATGCCAATTACTGTCACCACTGTCCCCCCCAGAAACTTCCCCGAGAGCTGCATGCGTTTACCCCAGCTGCAGGTGGATGACTTGTGTAGAGGTACGCACCACGTACTCATGCATAAGCATTACACAGGTGTATAAAGCATGTTTTGGTGCCAGAATGACCTATTTTAACCATCATTCAAGGCAGTACATTTTAAACCATTTCCTTGATCCTGAAGGACTTCTGAGGTTGTGTAGAGATATCTTTTCATGTCAGTAGTCTGATTTGCCCAAAAGCTGCAGCTTTCCCTCACACCCAGCCTCTTGTCCAACCGTGGACAATGCAAGCCACTGCAGAATGCGGGGCTGTGAGCTAGAGAGCCCTGCAAAGGAAGAGGTCAGCAAGTAGCACTGAGGTCAAGGCTGCCATTCAAAGTGATACCTCAGCTCTTCAAGCTTGAAGAACGGCAAGCATAATCATCTGAACTGAGATCAAATGGTAATATAAGAGATAAATCAGCACAGAGCTAAACTGGATCACATAACCGTGTACACTATAACAATGGGAACACAAGGAAGGCAGCAGATGAGCCTCGGTTAATTAGAAACGGTGGCACGTGATCAGTACCAAAAGCAAACTGCCCAGTGAGATGTGCAGGCTGGAAAATAGCCAAGTGTAACATGTGAGTTTACATGACTAGTGCGTGAACTGAATGCGTGATTTTAACACTGCCTGGAACGTCCAGCAAACGGATGAGGTCATTTATCATGCACTCATGGCTTCATTGGTAAATCTGTGTTACAAAATAATAACTGACAGGGCAGCACAGGGCTTGTTGCATTGGAGACATTTTTAGGGGAGGCTGTACTTTGGTCTCAAACTGCTGGATTAATTTTAACCCCTTTAGGTGCTGTTTGATCACCCACACCATTGCTGTGCTTGGTATTTATCCTCTGCCCTAATGAAATTGAGATTTAAAAGACAGACAGGTCCTAATCACCGGGTACTGGCAACCATACGTAATGGGGGAGAGGGCACATCTCCAGCCAGGCAGAACATCATCACCAAAAGATAAATCTGCAGCCTCAAAAGGAGGTCATGCATGTTCCAGGTCCTAACTGCCAGCTCAGGCTCTGCAAGGTTATGGCCAAGATGCAGCCAGGCAGGACAGCTCTTTCTGAAACCTGCTAGTATGTTTGAATTGAATTAAGTCTATCTATCTCACACCTAGATGCTGCAGATGAATCCGAGTTTTGGAAGACAGAAGGTTGAGGAGGTCTCTCCAAAGTTTTCACTGCCCAGGAAGCTTCTTGTATGTCCGAGCTGCAGCAAAGACATTAGCCTGTTCACAAACTCGAATTATCAGGCTCAAGATAAATGTTATCTAAACCAGGACACAACCACAGTCTATGTCAGCAGGAGATCGCTATCATAGAACACACATTCCCCAGTAACTGTACAACTTTGCCTGTTCTTAAATATCTAGATATTAATACTCTGCATATGTCCAGCCAGCTAGCTGTGCATTCCAGATGTTTTGATTTTTCATGTATTTGCAGCTNGCACTAGTAACTGCTTCATTTTTTTCAGAGAGAGTAAAAAGGGTGAAATCATGACTGGGCCCCCAGTATTCTACCTTTGCTTAAAATGAGCAGCAGGCCTGGGTGACTACTTATTGCATAAATGCCTTAGTAGTCAGCGGAAGAGCAAAGAAAAGACGGATCCATTACTCAGCAGGAAAAGAGTTTCTAGCAAATGGCATGGAGAAAGCAGAATTTTGAATGCCTTTCTCATATCAGACTTCACTAAGAGAGTCAGCTATGACCACGTGTCTTTCATAATTAATATCAGCAACAAAATCTAAATAGAGAAGGAATGAAACCAGACAGTGTGCTGGGTCTCACGAATCTCATCCTAGGGCACTCCAAGAACTAAATGATGAAAATATCTGTGGTCTTAATATTTGTCTGAATTCACTCAGGATGGGTGAAATACCAGAAGGTCTGAAAAGGGCCAATGTTGTTTCTAACATTAAAACACAAGAAAGGATTTAGGAATTAAGATCAGCTAGGATGATCATCTTTCCGGGGCAGGGGGAAAACTTCTAATTTAAAAGATGATTAACAGCAAAAATGCCTCTAGGAGTTAATCAGAAGCTTAAAACATTACCATGCCATTGTGTAAAAAAACTGTACTTGCACTAGCATTTACAATATTTGTCTGCAAGAAATGTAACATAATCATTCCACTGCACTCAGAGACGGAGTACCATGTCCAGCTTTGAAAACCCCACTTCAGAGGAGACACGGGCTAACCTGAGAGACTGCGGAGGGTGGCAACAGGACTCTGCAGGAGCTTGGTGACACTGTTTGTGCATGGATACTGAGGCCTGTTTTCACCAAGAGACTTCCAAGTCCTCTGAGATTCCTCAGAATCTAAATTCTGGGAAAGATCTACAAAGAAAACCCAAACTGTTTCAAATGGAGTGCTTTGACTGAGAAGGAGTTGGCATCTCCCCGAGAAACTGATCCAAAAATTTCAGACCCTGCCTGATACCAATTTCTAACAGCCGTGGTGCTGCTCAGGTATTCCTACCATAACACAAGCACCCTAAACCAAAGTCTCTTCTCCAAGATAATTTGAGTTTTCACATTGGTTTTCAAACCCATGCAATAGGGCTTCAAATAATGCTGGGAATTTGGATTAAAGAAAGTTCTATCAATCTCATCACTTAATTAGCAGGCAAGAATTACAACAAAAGATAGGAGCTGACTTTCTGGTCTAGAAGAATACTGCAGTCCATCCACCAAAAAAGAAAAGTACAAGGGATATTAAATACATGGGCATTGCTATTTCTTTTTATCACATGATTGCATGATGTTCTTTCCACTTTCTAACAAGAACCTCTCAACTGTAGAACAATTCCTGTCTTGATATCACACAAATAAACTTACTAAAACTGAACTCACAAGTAATATTTCAATCTACTAGAATATCCACATTAAATAAATAAAGGCATAAATCTGAAAGTTATGGTTTCAATGCAAAACTCTAGCTCTTCTTTTGATAACAGGATATATTGAAAAATTATACACATTATATTTATAGGGTCAGTTCTGGATGGAAAAAACTGTTTTGCAGAAACAACTGGACTTGAGGGGTTTTTGACAGTGGGACTAATATTTCTGAGCCTTCTCATCCAAATTTTGCAAAATTAGTCCAGATTTATATGGTACTGTTTGACTAGCATCTATTGAAACCTCTAATACTGAAATACTATGGTTCCAATGCAGCCATGGCACTTAAGTATTGCACTACCTCTTAAACCACTATAAATTTTGTACATACATAAAAAGTTATATACTCTATATGAAATATATACTTACATCCTATATATGGCAAAGTGATATTGATAAGTTACCTTATGGAACAGGGATCTATTAATGGGGAACATTTAAGTACCTACAATCTGTGCCACCTCTTCGTTTCCTTAACTTATTCTAAACTTCAAAACCTCTGACTGATTTCAGAGAGGGAGAATTTAAAGAAAAATCAATCTTCAAAAAAATTATACCTCATTTCCCCCAAAATCGTAGCCTCTCCAAAACTCCCTCATCTAGATGGTTTGAGCTCTTCTTGAGTTGTGGGAGGATTTGGTCAGGTTTTTTCCCAGCCCATATTATTAGCCCTTATAGTATAAGAAATGGAAGATCCTGAGCTTCCCAAGGGGATGTATAGTACTCTCTTTCCAATTCTGGCAGGTCCCAAAGGAAGATATTTCAAAGTGAATATACTTTTGCAATGGGAAAATAGTTCTGTAAGCAGTGCAACTACTGTAACCTGGTTTCCGATGCACCTTTTTTTTCCCATAATTGACTACTCACTTCATAAATTGAATTATACTTAGGTTGCAGCATGCATTCAGCTCCAAAAAGTTTCCATCAGAATTCACGCAACCTCCTCCAGAGGCTGAATTTGCCTCTCTGGTGAATTGTCTGAGCTGTGAGCTACAAAACCAAGCTTGTCCCTGGGGTATGGCTTTCATGAGGTCTCACCCACATGTGAACTCTCTGATGTGTTAGAACTGTTGAGCACATGCTGCAGTTTTTCCCTGAACATGATATTAATCAGGTCTTCCTTCTCCACCCAGCCAGCAATTTTCCACAAAATTATAGAAAAATATAGACATGTAGTATTTGACAGGTACAGAACAGGGTATCCTATACAGCATACAGTGTACACAATATATCATAGAAATGCGGCATTTTCGAGACACTTACCTCTCCATCATAATTGCATAGATAATGGGTAAAAAGGTTACCGATGAAGGAAAGCCTGCCAGGGTGTTTTGACATGACCAATTTTTGTGGGAAATCATGCTTAAAAAAAAAAAGCTGAAGTATACTTTATACTTGGGTCTGAGTCATGATCTCATAGCAAGTAAGAACAGAGGCTGGCCTATCATTCCTTACCTAAACAAATGTCCAGACGTTCAGTTTTCAATAACCATAACTCCAGTTTATATACTGCATAATCTTAATTGGAAGGAAGTCTGTTCGGTTGCCCTATTCATCCTCCAGGTGAAGTCATACATCAACAGCTATAGAAATAAAAGTACATGAGAGAATGTCTACTGTCTCATACCTGATCCCTGTTTCTGCAATGCAATTGTAAATTCCAGGAGTTATTTTAATAATGTTCTTTTCCAGCTTGAAAAGTTTTTATCTAGATTTCTTTTGTATTTTGATATCTAATGGTCCATGATATTTGTTCCTTTCTAATACTAATACACTAAAATGAAATAATACATTCCGTATCAATTTGCAAATCTATGTGTCTCAAGCTCAGAATTTTGAACAATTAACCATATTAGGATGCACACATCTGATACCAACCCATTTCATTATAGTTTTTCAGACTACTGTACAAGACAGTAAAATTTCTGATTTTTTGTTTAAGATTGCAGTAAAAACTCTGCATTTTAAAGCAAAAAAAAATGTATTGGCAGTAAAAAAGACAGCTAGCATTAAATTTGTGAGACAATGAACATTTGTATATGCAAATACTTTTAAGATCTGCCTTCTCTGTCTTGACGAATATTAAACAATTGCAGAGGAAACAAAAATACTGTAGGCTAAATACAAACATTCTTTGCTTTGCTATTCTTTTAATAATGAACTTCCTTGGAAGGCTAACCCCTAATCTTAGATGTGTTCTGTATTTGTAGGTACATCTCTGTCAGGAAATGCTGTGAAATGGAAGTTCCTGATAGATAAACTACTTGGCCTTAAAGATACCATAGATATTACTTGAATGTCAGAAATAATCATTTCCAAACTTTGCCCATGATTCAATACCTCTTTATTTAAAAACCATAACAAGCTTGGAGATAATTAGTAATACACATATGGATTATATAGTCATTGTTATGTTGGAGTTTGTCATAAAAACAAAATAGGAAAAACATAATTAATTCCACTTTTTATGGTGCTGTTATTGCTTGTTTTGCATGAAGAGCCCATAGATATGAATCCCACTGTATCCCTAAAGTCCTTGGCCCCTAACTAATAAGTAGGGATGGGGCAAATCAGTTTTGTCTAGTTTTGGATCCAACTGAACATGAGATACCAAGAGTTTTAGTCTAAAAGTATTGGCCTTGCATTCCAATTACCATAGTCTGCAAAGTAAAGTGCAGAGGAGAAACCAGGGAGGAAAATCGAATGGAAAAAAAGAGAGTGAAAAATAAAGCAAAGTGAAACGATGTGGAGCCAAATAATAAAGCAAATATCAAAACTCAATAAAATGGGACAGAGAAAGGAAATTGAAAAGGCAGTCATTAGTATATTCTCTGCTTTTCTTGGAGGAAAGTATGGGTGACAGAAATTCATAAAGCTCTCCTATCAGTAAAATATCCCAGGGGTGAAAAAAAATCATATTTTAGTTGATTCAGTCTTGAAAGAGAGAATGAAAAAATGAAAGGTTTACCTATCTCCATTTTTTCTTCAAACCAGCAAATCCTAAAATGATGTTGAGTTTGCAAAGATAGTCACTTGCCAGCTGGGAAATACCAAACTCAGACTGTTTCTGCCACCCTATTTCCCACCCCACGTGTACACGCGCTGCAGTACTGTCTTTCCTTACTCCCACATCCCCCCCATCCTTGGCACGGGCCATCGTCTCGTTCTCTGCACAAAAGGAACAGGGCTCATTTCACACACAGGGAGTCAAATGCTTTGTCTTAACTATTCTGGATGTGGACTTGGGGTTCATGTACCACATGCTTGTCAGATCTTGATCTGAAGACCAAGCAACAAATTTTGTAGCCTGGGCCTCAGTATTTCTCATTACTGTATTGAAGTAGGTAAATATTTGTGAAATGCCATTCTCACAACAGTCCCTATAAAGTAAGGATCTTATTCTACCCCTTCCTCCCTCTTTTAGTGAGATGAGAAGCTGGCATCCAGAGAAATTATGGTCAAAGATGTTCATTAAATTCAGGTGAAGAGTAACAGATAAGTACAAGATGACCTTCTCGAGTCCTTTGTATTAGACAGTACTTCACGCAATAAAATCACAGCTGACACTGACTTCAGTTACTGTTATGTGTGTTCAGCACTGCAAATCAGAACCTGTGGTCTCAAACGTGCACATACAAAAACTAAGACAGAAAGCAAATCCACACAGCCAGCATTCCCCTGTGAAAGCTGAGGCAGGATGTCCGATACCACACAGACCTCTGTGGCAGAGGCAGAGAGACATCCACTCCAGCCTTTAACAGCTTTACCTATAAGGAATACTTTTTTCTCTGCCACAAGCTGCCCCTCTGCCTATACAATCCCCCTTATCAGTTAAGCACAACTCATCCCATACACAACACAGGGCAGGAATCCTGTAGAAAAAAACCCAACATATAATCATAATTAATATGAGTCGTCATGCTTTACAGTCCCTTTAAAATTGTAACCGCAATTTTGGATTTCCTATCTGTTAAGCACTGAGCTTTGCTGGATTGCCGTCTGTTGACACCATTCAGGCACGTTATCTCTTCGGTTTGAGTTGAAAAGAATTTCAAAGAAACCAGAAATCCCATCATGTTGCTCATGAAGACACGCAAAGCTCACTAGTAGGAACTAGTCCAGCGGTCGCAGGTTGTTCTCTTCCGCACAGAACAGGATTTGAAGGGGTAATGCACACACAGGGCCACAGGGTTTCACTGGCATTACATGACAACAGGTGAAGGTTGATCGAACAGATCCCTCTCTTCCACATCAGGTTGTTCGGGATCCTGCTCCCCACCTGCCAGAGCCTCCTGCTCCCATTTCCCCACCCCAGCCCCTCCAACCCACCCATTCCTAAAACCCAATCTTCCTTTGCCATTTTTCTCCTCCAAGCCCCAGTCCTCTTCCCATGGGAGCTCTCAGCCTCTCCTCACCATGCTCCCTATTTCAGCCATCACATTCGGCCCATACCTGCCCTCTGGCACCTCTCCCATTTTCCCCCTTTTCCTCTTTAAGAACACTTGAGCACCCTTGGGCTGCTGTTTGCACTCTCTTGGGTTACTCAGCCCCGTCCCCAGGGCACCGCCCTGTGGCTCCTATACCCTTCGCTATTTCTTTTGGCTTCTGCCATATCTGCCGCCCCTCCGCCATCCAGCTCTGCACCTGCTTCTCACAAAACATCTTCCAAGTCACTTTGGGCAATGCTTGGACTCCACTGGGGGCCAGCCAGCCAGTCCCATTTTCAGAGAAAAGCCACACACTCTGCATTTCCATCTCCCTTGTAGTACGCTCCCTTCAGAAGTATCAATATTTGTTCAACATCTCTTGCAAAAACAACTCACAGTAACATCTTGCCTAATGTACACAAATCATCCCAATGCAGAAAGCCAGTACATAACAGGGATTAATTCATGCTCCAGAAAACACTAAGCGTAATGCTATAAATACTAAAAGCACATGCCAGGTTGCAGCACTACTGATAGCCACTAGGTTTTTCTTTTAGAGAAATCTTACCTAAAAACACTAAGCAGTGAGCGCAACCCTTGCTTTTAGTTGCAAAGCATTACATAGCCCAAAAACATTCAAATAAAATGAGTAAAAGCAGACCCCAAGAGCTCCATAGAAATCACATCCCTTAAAAGGACACACTTGCTATTCTGTAAATCCCATATAACTTCCTTTTCTCAAGGCACTAAATAAATAAGAGAACAGAAAGGGGACAAACTACTGTTTAAAAACCTTCAACTTTGTGAAAACCCTACTGTTACAGGGTTTTCTATGAAAGTTTTCAAATTTCAACAACTTGACTGGGAAACATCATTTACTATAGCACCAATAAATACTTGGTCACCAGGGTAGAAAAAATTGTACATCTGCTTTTTCTGGAATAAAGATTTTAATTTCTTGCATACATCACAAGATCAAAAATGAGTTTCCACATTACATCGCTAAATAAGCAAGACGGTCTGTGACTGAGACCAGAATTCTAAGCCCTCCCACCTCCTGTTTTTCTATTTGCTCTCTTCTGCCTTTATTAAAAGTGCTTCAGACCCAGTTTCCTTCGTAGAAACAAACAGATCATCCATCTCCCTGAGTAAGATTAGGTGCCATCACTTCTCCATTCTTCATGAAATAATAAAAGTCATACTGCAGGAAAAAAAAATTCTTTTAAGCCTTATTCAGCCAGGAATAAAAACTGTAACCTTGGATGCCATGTGTGTGAAATGAAAATACAGAGTTTCAAGTTACAAAGCTCTACGATTTACCTTCTTTTTCCTACGGATTTAGGATGGAGGGGCGGCAATTTCTATTCTGGATTGAAGGGACTCTGCTTCTCATTCATATTTAAATATAAAACCTATTAAAAGTCCAATTAGAATACTACTACTTTCATTTCCTAATAGAATGGCTCATTTTTCACCGTGCAGATTAGATGGCTACTTTAAATGCAGTTCGAAGGAGTACTGTCACAAAAGCTAAGTTAAAAAGAGGCAATGGTAATGTTCCTGCAGCCCATTGCTTAACAGATCAGTTAAAGTAGATCATAATCTTATATTATCCTCCACATTTGTTTGCATTCTGAAAGGATATAAGCCTTTCCAAATACACTTGATCTGTTTAGTTTTTATACAAGAAATCAACCCACAGCTCCCTTGTTAGGAGCTCCCACCAACAGGAGTTTTACTTGCAAGGTTGAATGAGATTCTGTGCCTGCACTGATGTCTATTTTCTCACGTTATTTAATCTTTCTCATGCTTGCTAATAATTTCAAATTATCATTTCAAATAAAGTTTCATGATACATGGTCACATTTAGTCTGTAAAAGATTGTGATTTACCACTTTGACAGACCAACATTTTTAGCTTGTATACAGCACCCAGCCACAAATGAACAACAAAAATGGTTTGAGTCCTTTTATTTTCAAAACAAATGCTTTACGTACCAGAATCTGTCATTTAGAAACAACACACACACACACATACATACACACCCCCTATTCTACAATAATTGATGTTTGGGGTTTATTAAAAAGGAAGTAATTGCAAATGCATTTGATTATTTCTTTTGCAGCATGAAATAACCGGTTACCTTTCAGGAAAGGAGCCCTCCGTGGCACAAGCCCTTCTGTGATTTCCACCTGCTCTTGCTGATGCTGATGCTCTTTAACCAGGTTTCCTTCACTGCCAGCTCTCAAAATCTTTTCACCTAGCCTAATTTTTCGTGATCGGCTGTTAAAATCTTCTTTCCTAGACGAAGGCGATTTAGGAGCTGTATTAGCTGACAAAGGTCGAGCCAAGCGAGAGGGCTTGGACATTCTGCCTGTGCAGGAATGTACCTGCTCTAAAAGCAATTTCTAAAAAAATCCTTCCCAGCTCACTTTCCAGCACAGAGGCTGGGGAGTTTGTGTGTGCAGCGCAGCTGGATGTGAAGTGCCGTGCTGCCAGCCCGATCAGTTTTAAACACCAGGCGTTGGGTGGTCATGCAGACAGTTTCCCGGACCTGTGGAATGTAAATGTGGTCTGGGGTAAAACAGATGACTCTGCTCTGGTGCTGAGTCCCAACCGCGCCGTGGGGAGCAGATGCTCTTCCAGGGGCTGTCTCAAGCTCCTGGCGTGCACCAACAAGGTGCCGGGCAGCACCGGAGCAGAAGAGGAATGCCCCACCCACGCAGCCGCAACGTGAAAAACCACCCAGGCGTGGGGTTACCTCTGCACGCGGGACCTTCCCGCGTTCTTCTCCCAACCCTCTCTCTCAAACAAATGCCTTCTTGTTTTAGCAGATTTCTTCACTGTGTGCCAAAACCTCACTGCTTCAGCGCTATACGGTAAATGCCTGATGTCAAGAATCCGTTTGTCTTTGAGATAGGCATGGTGCGAGCTTAAATTGGATTAAATGATGCATATTCTCCTACCATTGTATTTTCTAACTCACCAAAATAAATGAAGGATTGATAGTGAATATCATCTCTTTCTGAAAAATGGCCCAAATCCCTTATTATTAACTGGCATTGCTTAGGAAATAACACTGCACAAAACATTGCCCATTGTACTTTCCTCTTTCACTGGTACATATACACCTAAAAACCCTGGCTTCTCGCACACTACAGATAACCATGTTCTTTACTGACTTTCCAAAGGAAAAATTCCTGACCTCAGGCTACGTTATTTCAAACCTCAGTTCCTGGGTGCTTTTCTTTGAAAATGCTTAGGCAAAGCCTGCCTAACTTTCTCTGCCAGCCCCGCGCTCATGAATGCTGCCAAGACGCAGAATATTTGGTCACATGAAAAGAAAATTCCATTCACCATAATTTTGCAAACAACTTCTAAAGAAAAAAAAAACACAGTGTAAACTAGAGAAAACATCACAGCTACAGTTACAGTAAAATCTTCATGCTGAGTTTTAAAATGTATTCCTCAATATCCCAGGCAACCGGTATGCTCTATCAATAACAGAGTACAAGGGACCATTTTATTTCAAAGCTAGAACAAACATAAGCAAATCAATACTACCAGAGCTAAAGTACTAATAGTTATTTAGGAGAAATGCTTAACAAGCAAAAAGACAGGAAAACATGACTAAATTATTACAGACATTCCTCATTTTCTTGAGATGGCAATTGTGCAATGCAGTAAAATATTTTTGCATGCTATTTCCGTATTTTCTTCAAGGGTCCCACATTAAAGAGGTAATTGTTTATGCTTCCTCTATAAAGCAGATTGTCTATTGCTTTGTTGCCCCATCAAGAATGGGCCAGATTAAGTGCAATACAACAAGCCTTGCCATGATATTGATAACATTCTGCATATTATTTTGTCAACACAGTAGCAGCTCTAAGTGAGCGGGAAGACTTCAACTCTCAAGGAGGGACTTGACGGACAGGAGAGTAACTCTGGGCTGATTAGCAGTGCTCAGGCACAGCAGGTCATGTAGAAGATGACGGAGAACAGAAACAGGAGTGGAACAAGAAGATGAATGGAGAGTTCATCACGTAACTGGAGTGAGGAATGGGTGAAGAAGGAAGAGAAAAAGTGAAAGCCAGTAAGTATGCGACAGCTCGGTTGTACCAAGCCTAGGAAGTACTGGCATTCCCTCTAAAGATCTCGGACTGTTTTGCAAACAGTTATTTTCAAGATCTTCCACTATGATTTCTTTACCAAGCCCAAATACTCTGTGCTTAAGAAGAGTTTTTAAGCAGTGACAATAAAGCCTCTGATACTACATAGACATATTTTAATTCTCCCAAACACAGGACAATTGTGATATAAAATCCAGCTCTGACTGACAACATAAACAATGGTGTTTCAGTTTTCGAATCAATACTGCTAAGGCAAAAGCCTACTGAGATTACTGCACATTGCACATTCAACCGAACAGAGCACCCTTAGCACAGGGTGCTCTTGGAAAGAGCAGCCTCATCTGTGAAGCAGGAGTCTAACCAGTCAGTCACATTACCCGTAAACTTAAAATAATTTAATTTGTAAGCAAAGCAAGGACATAATGAATTCAAGGGTTTTTTAAGGCTCTCTCTATAGCAATACAGAAACAAGAGATGGGAAAAGGGAGACGTTATCCATCTGCTTCTGACAGGAAAAGCGTGGGCTCTAAGTCTTGTCCATTCGGATACCAAGGTGACACTTCTGCACTGTGAGACAGCAGCAACATCCTGATTGACACTCGTTTTTGACAAGGAAGAAGCTCTTTGTCTCAAAGCAGAGACACAGCCATGCAGAAATGGGGTGAGTCAAACATGGTCCTCAAACACAGGAAATTCCCAGAATACTCCGGTCAAAGATGACCATTTTCAGTAATATCTCAGTGCCTGAATAGCAATCAGGTGCCTAATGGCATTATGTCGTGTGAGGTGAGGCTGAGAGAGCTGGGACTGCTCAGCCTGGAGAAGAGGAGACTCAGGGGCATCTTATCCATGTGCATAAATATCTGATGAGGGGGTGAAAGGGGATGGAGCCAGGCTTTTCTCAGTGGTGCCCAGCGACAGGACGAGAGGCAATGGGCACAAATTGAAATACAGGAAACATAAAGAACATAAGAAAAAGCTTTTTATACAGTGAAAGTGGTCAGACACTGGCACAGGTTGACCAGAGAGGTCATGAAGTCTCCATCCTTGGAGATAATCAACACCCAACCAGGCATGGCCCTGACCAGCCCGCTGTAGCTGAGCCTGCCTGAGCTTCGGGTTGGACTAGGTGATCTCCAGAAGTGCCTTCCCACCCCGACTGTTCTGTGATTCTGTATTATTAACTACTTTCAGAGCCTATTATAATCTGGAAGCTTAAATATCTTTAAATCTGTCCAATAGTAGATGCCCAACCTTCTTTCTCCAAAGTCCCAGCAATTAAACCATCCCATGCCTGACTGCCATTTCTAGGAGGATTTGCTTCCTTTCTGGTCATTACTCCCTTTTAGCCTCTTGCAGTCTGTGGCACAGTGTTCCCAAAAAAAGGTCTTGTTTGGTTGGTTTAAAGGTTCTGAGATGTGAGGCTGGTGATTCCAGCCATGAGCATCAAACCTTTCAAAAAAAACCACCCCAAAACATAAGCCCCAGTTGCTTAGCTGATTGTGTTTCCGGCTGGATGTAGACAGCGTAAATCACTCATGGGATGAAACAGCACGACAGCATGCGGCCCAGGGTTGCTGCCAGCTCCCCATCACCCGCATCCCAACTGCACAGGTCCTCTCCCCACCCCAGTGCCCCTGAAGCCCTGGGCTCTCCCTGGCTGTGGGGCAAGTCCCTCCCTGCCATCCCGCCCCCTCCACCACAGGTTCCTAATGAAGCTCCCCAGGCAGCAAATCTTCCAGCAGCTCTCAGGTTTTCTGAAGCCCCAAAAGTACTCTTTTGAACCACTTTAAAAAAACCCACAAAACAAACAAAAAAAAACCAAACCAAAAAACAAACAAACAAACAAAAAGTCCAAACCAAACCCAACTCCTTTTCCCTTAGATTTCAGATAGCCAACTTCAGCTAGGTGGAAAGATCATACTGATGTAACATACCATTAAGCATAAAGCAGTTCAGTTTGTCAGGTTTTCGTGAAGTGCTGTGGGAAGTTTTCTAGTGCTTTGGGTCAATGAATAAACTCTGTCACTGCCTCACACAGCAGAAATTAATATTAAGGGACCAACAGTGCAGTCTATGCTTTCGAATAATCACATATATGTAAACAAGTAATATTTTTAGAATACCATACACTTTCCATACACTGTTTAAAACAATGTCCTATTAGTTTCAAAATACAAGTCTCCTCTTTCCTGCCTAGAAAATAAATAACTGCTGAGATATAACAACAAGAATTTGTTAAGAGTTAGCTAACGGAAGGCATTTTTACCATAGCTTATTAAATAGGTTATTACACTGCTATTAACTTAAGTAACGTTTGTGCCCCCTGGGATAAAAGAAACACGACTAGAGATGTTATTAATCCAAACAAAGCATTTGCAAAGCTTGAAATTTCCTTTTTTGGGCACCCATGAAGTTCTAGTTTACATTTGCACATAAAGAGCTAGGGAGGGGAGAGGATCCCTCGCATGCGAACCAGGAAAAATTGGTAGCTGATGCCATACGGTTTAGGATGTGGTGTTTTCTCAGCCTCACCAAATCCTCTCCCATATTTTGGCCTGCAACTATCTAAAGAAAAGAGAAGCATGCATATACAAATATTTCAAATCCAGCAGGCTGGAGAGGCAACAACTGCTACATGAATAAATGGAAGTTGCAGGTGCAGAAGTTAAAACCGTAAATTAATGAAGTCTTCTCTTTACAAAATTGAGCAAGTACCAGATGGCATAACATTTTCAGCGCGAAATGAGAAATAAATGTATAGGCACCAAAAGAACAAGATCAGTGATGAAAACAATTTCAGATGCAAGTCACAGATAGCTATGTAATGTGATAAAAAAAGTTTAGTGCTTCAGAGAGGTAGATTTTCTAGTAACTGAAGCATGCAAAATCAGTGACAAGTTAATTTTGCAGATGTTAAAGCTTTCTTAGAACTATGTGCCAGTGCCTTATTTTTCCATACATGATTTCTGAAATAGTTGCATAATACAGAAGGTGCTTCATGTTCAACATATTGAGACCCATTTTAAAACATTTCACACAAATCTAAAAACATTCTTACTGGAAAAATAAACCATGCAAAAGGAACCTAGTCAGTCATTCAATGACAGGTGAACCCCCCAACAGAAAGCAAGCTGTAATTATGGCAAGTCCTGTTACTCTTTAATATGGTCTTAAAAAGAAAAGTCTGTTAAGGGTCCTGCTGTAATATAACAGCTGCCTAGAAGATGGTACAATTAAAGCAGAGTTGTCATTTCTATCAGGAAACCCTGTTCCAGAGATTTACTACTCAGCCATAAAAATTTAATCTCAGCCCCAAGACTTTAAAAAAAAAAATCAAAATCAGAAAAAAACCCTTCAGGTCCAGTTTAATTCCTTTTCTTCAAGTTTTAGAAAATTAAACTGTAGCAAAACCTTTCTTAAAGATAGAAGACTTTACAGCTGTGGAATGCGAACACCTTATTCTGCCCCAAAACCAGAAATACCATTGGTAAGGGCAGAGTGAATTTTCTTTATTATTCTGTCACTTCTGCATCTTATATTTGGCTTTGGTTCAAGACCTTCCAAGTCCTGTATTTGCCTGAGTCCACAGGACTGTGGCCTACTAATAAAGTGTTTACACATATTGAACTATATAATGGTTACGGTTTTTCCAAACCACTGTAGTTACATCACTACTATCCCTCATCTGGTGGTGTTCCGTCCTCAGGGTGTGCCTTCTGACGACCGCACTTGGTTCCCTTCCCCACCTGAAGGGTTATACGAGCCTAAGCACACTTGCACACACGTAACTGCATCCACCCATGGATGGACAGTGCAGAAGAACAAAGCAGTGGGGCATTTGCGTGCAAACGCAGCCAGTAACATTTGAACTATTTGCCAAGACTGTTGCTAAGATTTCCAATTGGTGCCAACTGTGATGGCAGACTTCAGTACTTTATCCTGATGAGATGATGTTAATCATTAAGCAATTCCAGAAGGAGCAATCAGCTGTGAGCAGCTGCCCATGCAACTCATAATAAATACTCTTTTTGCAGAATGTTACCTTTTTCTATGCCTCACAGAAGAATACAAAATTAAAAGCTTTACTCCATATGTAAATTATTACTAAACTCTACCAAACAGTGCTCTGTGATTTGGCTGTTCTTGGTGCTATACTGGTTGGCTGTAATGACTGAAAGAGCTAAAATTTATACAATCTTGGTTCAAAGTTGTTTTACTTGTTCTGATGTTTTAATTAAATCAAGTAAGAACTTAGGTTCAATACGTTCTTAAAGGAACACCCCTTAGCTATAAATCACAGATCATTACCATTATTACTTCACTGTTAAATAACATGAATACTGCCTTCCATATCTGCAGTTATTTCACATTAGATTCTTAAAGCATTTAAAAGATGTGCACAAAAATATCTTTTGTCAAATTTACAGCATTAGTAGTTTTTTAATAAAAGAGAAAAGCGTTGAAGTTTCAAAATCTCATCTGAAATTATATAAGTGAAACTATGGCTGACTTAGTCTTTAATGCCACTATAAAAAGGGGAGGGAGCGGAGCAACATGAAACACTACACTGACATTTTACTCTGGAGAAAACATTAGTTTCAAATGTTAGTTGCTAATTTGTTTTAGCATATCTGCAGCCTTCTCTAGCTTTTTGCATCACCATTTTCAAATGACCACCTCTTAATAAAAGAATAACCTTTTAAGGAGCTCTAACACATCAAAAATACAACACGGAGAGCTTAAAAGTTTTACAGAAGATAAAATACGCCTTACAGAAAATCAGCCCATACGATGGTTTGAATGAAATCTTGGAATGAAGAAAAAGGGAAACAGGTAGGAAGCAGGAACAGACCGGATATGCCAGGAGACAAACGCAAACCTTGACTGACAGAATCCTGCCATATGGGCAATGCACAGATAAACCAATTTAATTGTTCCAATATTCCTCTTTTATCCTGAAGTTCTACATCACCCACATGGGCCAAAAAAATAGGAAAAACAAGTAAAAGAAGTGACTGAAAGGAGGGCAAACTACAGGTGTGAAGGTAATCCACTCATATCCCACATGAAGAATTCTAGCTATTCCTCATCCAGTGAAGTCCAATCAATAGCACCCTCTGGAATGCATGCCTCAATGAATACTCTCATAAGGAGGAGCCAAACTACAAAGAAAAGAGAACAATGGGAAGATAATGGTCATCCTCTGAAGAAGGTGGTAAGAAAGAACAGCCATCTGGGGCAGCCTCTAGCTCTGGCGCTCTTGACTGGGCTATCACAGTCTTTCTCCACCATAGACCTTGGATGTAAAGAAAAATCTCCACAGGTCTATGGAAATGAGAAGGCAAATAAGCAGATACAGGACTCTCTATAAACAGGTATTGCAATACAACTTAGACCAGCATTCATTTTGGGGCTTTTTTTTTTAAAGCAAAAATAATTAGCCACTGTCTAAACTGCAGACAGGCACAGGAACAGAGTGTTATACAATCCACTGTCTTTTTCTCAGGAGCAGCCCTGGGAGTGATGACTTAGCCAACAGCAGAACAAAAATGTGTTTGTCGGTTTATGAGATACAATTTTTTTCAGAGACCCATTAATGAATACTTCAAGAAACTAATCTGATCAGTTTTCTGTGATTTTTGTGCTTTTTCAGTGTTTGGGGAGAGACAAAGGGAGAAAATGTGAGAGGTGTATTTTTGCATGTGTGTTTTTGATCCCCACAAAAAAGAAGTATCATCTTCCCTGTAAGTCCCACTTAAGATGTGCATCATCACACAAGCTTTACTTTTTGCAGTGTTACTTAACTCAATACAACATACATGATGCACAAGGCTCTCTTCTGTGTCAAAATTGCAAATGACTGGTCTTGAATTCGATCCCTTCTGTCACTTACTGCCCTCGCAGCACCATACCAAGTGCCCCATAATGCTGACTGCACGGGTTTGAGTAAATTTTGTACAAACAGTCAGCTGCTCAATCACTTGCTGTCTGAGCAACTCTGGAGAGATGAACATGTTTGTTGAAACAACAATAAAGAAATCTGCAACTCGATTTATTTGTGTTTATATAGCTATATATGATAGTTCAGGTAATCTGAGTTTACCACGACTCCCCTAAAAAGCCCAGGCAGTGCATCCTCACGTGCTCAAGCCATCTGGAAAGATATTTCTTGGTTTCAATCTACTCGTACTTGTAGAGACTAAATGTCCTGAAATCTGGAGATTTTATGCAGATTACTTAATATCCTACTTTGCATATTTGATGATTCATTACCTTATTTACATAAATGACAACAAACGGTCCCAATTACTAGCACTTAAGTCTGAAAAGGCTGCAGCACAGACCATGCTTCAGGAATGCAGCAACTGCTGTTTTCTTTATTTCTGGCATACATTTGGGGTGGCGTCCAGGTTACCCTGATGGCTCCTCCAGCCTCCATCATTAGGTATTGCTCATCAGGAACATAAAGGGAAAATCCAATACAGTGGTCAAACAGCAGACAATAGCAGACGGCAATGAAGCAAAGAAAGCTGAAATAGTAGTCTCTCCAGCCAAGAAAAACCTTGAAAAGAACCAATAACCCTCCTATTAAAACATAAGGGTCTATGAAGTACGTTATTAACAACCCCAAACTATTTTCTGCATGGAAAACTAAACTGGAGACCATGCCAAGTGCAATATATAAACATAAAATTTCATTTGAAAAAAAGCTCCGTGGCCATTTGTGAAGGCAGGTTAACACAAGTTAAGATAAAGAGGACACTGCATGACTAGCATTTCTGCCTAGAACCATTAAGGAAATTGGTAAAACGATGTTTTGAATGCATACTCCATTTCCCAAAGAGCACATTTTTTACTATGCTCTACCAAACAGCGTTCTGTGATCTGGCTGTTCTTGATGCTATATTGCTTGGCTGTAATGACTAAAAGAGCTAAAAATATACAGTCTTAGCTCCGAGTTGTTTCATTTGTACTGATGCATTAATCAAATAAAATAAAAATTTAACTTCAATATATTCTTGATTGATCTTAAAGGGTTAAAATAAAAATGATGCTATAAGGACTGCTATGTAAAGAGCAGACAGACATAGGTACTTAAAAACACATACAAACCAAGAGAGAGAGGAATAAAATAGGAAGAAGAAGAACGGGAAGGAGAACAATAACTCCCCTCTAGTAAGCCCTCCTGTACTCCTGTGCAGCAAGTCTGACCTGAATTCCCTGCACTGAAATACAACCACCAAATCTACCATGTTATTATATGAACCATAAAATAAGCAGAATAATTCAGAAGCTATTAAAAATTAATGTTATAAATTCTGAGAACAGCTCTTCATGATGTCCCTCATTTTAATAGTCCTTAAAACGCCTTTCAGTGAAAAGGTCTGTGTGGGGGGGACGTCTGGAGTAACTTGGGTCAAGAAAATCAGGTTTCTCACCTCAATAAAGACTCCTTTGAGGGGAAAGAATAGGATCTGAGTAACTTCCATATTTAACATTAGAATTAAATGGATCTTTTCCATCTCTGCTGGCCTTTAAAGACCAGTTTGTAAATGATTTACTCCCACATCAGCATTAAGTTTTGCAACTGGGAATTCAAATAGTTCCCAGATAATGCATGAACCTAAAGAAAACTACTGCCTTCTCCTTCACATATAACAACTCTGCAATGCTAGTGGCCATAAAACATAGTAAAAACAGGGGCAGTGACCACAAAGCTAGCCTCAAGCAAGTAACCCCTTCAGGTCTAAAGATGAGACCTTAATTAACATATCTTTCACATACAGCGATGTCTTCAACTGAATAAAATAATCCCATTCTCAGTCACTTGCCAAGTAGTATGACACACATCTTAATACTTTTGGAGAGCAATATTTTACAACAGAAAAAAAGAAAAATATTTTTAATTAATATGGTTTGGAACATTTTCTGCCTAAACTTTTCCTCCCAAGCTTGCCCACAATTTTCTTCAGCACAAATTAGCCATCTTCCACTAGCAGCAACTACCTCTGTTCGTCTATTCTGCAGCTAACAAAATCACAGTCCCTTATCCCTTAGTAACACCAATTTCATTCTAGTGATCAAATCCACCCATTTAGGGTTCTACACTCAAACGTAATTGCACAGGTAATTTTAATTCAGCGGAACCTAACCACATAACAAGACTCTGGTCCAGATTCAGGATTTAATCCTATACTTTCCAAGTGCACTATGGCATATTTAAATTCTCTTACAGTAGCTGCTATAGTATACATCGGCCTTGGTCCCATCTCTGTCTCAGCCACCAGACTCTGCAGTTAGAGTTGCTCTTTTGGTTATTCTTTCAATTTGTGCTACTGAGCATCAAGTTTTACTGCACTAACTACGCTACAAAGCCTGTCAAAAAGGAAGCCTTGCAGTTTGCAGGGTGATACCACCCATCAGGTGCACCTGAGATGTGATGGTGAGGAGCCTGGTGGGCGCCCACGCAGAGTGGTCCCCTGGGACAGGCTGGGGAAGCTGCTGGTGACAAAGGCAATTTGGGGCAGAGAAGAGGGGAAAGAAGCAAAGATTCAGCAGAAGGCAGAGATTAGGATAAATGAGAGAGGAGGAAAACTCTGCCAATTATCATGGCTGTAACACATTAGACATATTTTCAAGTAGGAGAGAATATATGGTAAGTTGTTACAGAAATGGGCTCCGTGGAAACATGAGAGAGATGTCCCTCTGCCCGCTCACAGGAATGCAAGGAGCTGCCCTGGGGATTTTCCTCGTGGAGCAGCTTCGACCCTCTCCCCTTTCCAAATACCTGACAGAGCGTTAGGGAAGAGGCCCCCTTCACCCCTCCATCCCCGGTGGAGCGCAGCCCTGAACAACCCTCAGGACCAGCCCAGGTCAGCACAAAATTCACTTAAAACTATGCTCAGATGACACACAAACGTGATCCCCTGAAGCCTCCTTGACCACAGTTGTGATTACCATCATTATTTCCAGAAAGTTTATAATTGGATAACCTTTTTATTTTGGTTACTATGAAAAAACAAGGTCAAATTTCAACATGGTGCTAATGGACACATGCAGTCTGCAAAGCACAAATCTGAGATTGGCTTTGTGAGAGGTAAAAAAAAAACCAAACCACCCTGTAACCTTATTTAAGACACTTTTCTTTATACCTAATATTATTCATGAATCAAAGTGCGTTATTGTACCAATGGCCCATAAGACCCTATTAAAATCATAAATATACCAGTTCGACTTCAGGGAACTGTGTGGTTTTACTCATTTCTAAAGAAAATATACACTATTGATGAGAAAAAACCTTCCTAGCAATACAAATGACAGAGTGGCAGGCTGGAGCGACAGTGTACTTCAGGGTGATTTGTTCAGCGAAAACAACAGGTGCAGCTGGCTTTTTCCAGCCATAAGTCTTTCCATTTGCAAGCTAATAGTAGGTTGCCAAGTCAATGTATGCCTCTGTAGTTTATGTTACACAGGAGGAATTTTTTAAAAGTTGCATAATTGTCACAGAAGTTTAATTTTAGATGGATGAATAATTCAAAGAACAGTTAATTAAACCCTCAAAAGCGATCTGTTATTAATTTGGGGGGGAAATGCCCATTCTATTCACAGAATAGCAATTAGGGTAAGGGATAAATCAATACATTTGCATTTATCAATTACTGTTATTCACCAAGCAGAATTCAGGAACTTTGATAAAGAATCTTCAATTCCTTCAGTCCTTCATTACAACTCATTAACTTTTCATTAACTTCAAGCTTAGTTAAAAGCAACAGCAAGTCTTTGATGGTACCACTGTTGGCAGCACCCCATGTTAGATGGTTTTGTGGAAGTTATTTGTATTTAGCCAGTTATGCCATTGCTGTATCACAGCAACACATCAATCAATGCGAAGAAAATACCCCATGACCCTTCATTTAAATTGACTCTCTGTACGCTTTAAAGCTTTGCAGTGACTTTTAAGATAACACATAACACTACTGGACTCTTAAAAAAGGGACAGTGAAACATGAAAGACATGCAGAGATTATTCAGGAATGCCTGCACTGCCAACGTGCAGCCAGTCTCTATCTAGATGAGGTTTAATGAGTGCTGAGTAGAGGGAGCCAATTCCTCATCTCAATCTCCTGGCCGTGCCCCTGTCCATGGAGCCTGGGGCATTGCTGTCCCTCACTGCCACCTCTGCAAGGGGCTCTTCTTTCCAAGAGGCAGGACTTGGTGTTTGCCACTGCTGAATCTCATGAGGTCCCTCTTGGCCCCATCCCTCCGGCCTGTCCTGGTCCCTCTGGATAACAGTCCTGCCCCTGAGGTCCCCCCAGCTGGGTGTCCTTTCCAAACTCAATGAGGGTGCCCTCCGTCACCTCCTCTAGGTCCTGATGGACAGGTTAAACACGACAGGTCCCACATGAGCCCCAGTGGGACCACCCTGCCACCGGCCTCCAGGCACTGCCAGAATAAGCACTGCCCAGGACCAGCTCTTTACACAGCATTATGTATTTTCAGAGACATTTCAAGGCTACAGTGTAAACTTAAACATGTCAACAGACAATCAGGAAGTGAATTTTAAGCACTAAGAAAAAAGCATAAATCCTCTTATTAAGAGAACAAATATTTGGTATCCATTTTAGCTATATTAATTTTAATTATTTTTTTCCTTCGTTGGTCCAGCACCTGATATAAACTCCCATCTGTGTTAAATGACAGTCTTACGCGTACTCCGAGTGAATCATAGTTTAAAAAAAACACAAAAAATTTATAAACCATATGTAAAATAAGGATGTACTTAAACTAATTTTACATGACAGTATTTTTAATTTTCTGAAATAAGATTTTCTGTTATTTATGGACTTATTTAAATACATTGCGTATTAAAGTAATTTCAAAAATATTTAAAAATGAGACCTTTACTATTAGAGGAAAGACTCCTATTACACAACTTCTCCTAGACCAGGATCAGATACCAGATGACATACAGTTGTGTGTGTTTGCAGGTTTGGCATTATTGGTGGATGAGCTAGGTTTTTAAGCTGATGATGTGATCTGGACTGTTCCGACTTCCTTGTTTTATGCACGACTGTGAGAAAAAAATTGCTGTTGAGAAAGAAACAGCTGTCACCCAGAACTCGTAAAATGCGTAGATTTTTTAAAAGGTTAATATTTTGCTTAAAATGGAACTCAAACATACTAAACTGGCTACAGTTTCTGTACTATGTGGAATGATATTTCTTCCACAGAACCACAAGAATCTCTTTTTTTAAAACAGTAGTTCTCTATAGGATTTATTCAAGAGGTATTCTTATTTTGCCAGCAGCATGGAAGCACAAGGGCTTTGAACCTTTGTATGTTCAGTGGTTAGTCTGCAAGTTTTACAAATGCTTTGTTGAACTATGTAGTATAAGAAGGTTTCAAAGCATACGAATCTATATAGGTATATATCTGGCATTATTAAAAAATGTGGTCAGATATGATTACCATTAAAACTTTACCAAAAAAAGAAGAAAAAAAAACCCATCAAGAGCAAATGGAGCTTATTTACTTATTTCTCAAATTAAACTGCAAGCACGACATACATTGTCAAATTCCCTACCTTGAAACCAACCACAACCACCAAATGTGGCTGAGCAACCACGTGCCAGAAGTGGGGTTCATTGGGGCAGGAAGGAGGGTTATAATCCCCTGACTCACAGGGTAACATCTGAATGAAAAATTGGTATATAAATTAGTACATTGTTGCTTTTGTAAGTGTGAAGTTTTACATTACACATACTTCACAGTGCAAATGCTGACAGCTCAAAAGCAAGATCTGCTTTTCTCCTTCCTCCAAGACAGACCCAGACCTTGCATTTAACCTTCAAAGCAAGCCATAAAACATTAGATCCCTCTCTTGGTGGCTGCCTTCCCACCTGCCTGGCTTAACTGATTTACCCTGAATCCGCATAAGCGCTAGATCTAACACAAGGGAAGCTGAAGGACTACTCAGCAATGGGCCCCTGTTTTCTCTATAGCCTGTGGTTTCATCAAATTAGATATAACATCAGTTTGTTCCCTAAGTCAACCTTAAACAATCATTAAATGCTTTACACCATGATTTTAAACTTCTTTTCTCACCCAGTGCCACAAACCATACATGCTTTCTCCACACAGACACCAGTCTTTCTCTAGACAGTTAAACTCCGCAGCAAATTGAAGATCATCCAAGACCATAAGGAAGACATACAATAAAAGTAACATAAAAATATTATTAAGAACACTGTATTAATTCACTGTCTCATTTATTCCTATGCCACACATACATCTGCACAAATATACAGTGCCACAGAATTTCGATCCAATTGTTGCATTATACCCAGAACTTTGCACAAAACCTATGTGCCTGTAGGATTTTTATTCTGTTCTTCAGGTGTCAGCAAATAATAGACAGACAGAAGTGAACTGCTGGATCTTTACCTGAAATGCATACTTACCAGCCACCTCAGTAAAATATACAACGCTGCACTTGCAAGTAAATCTATGAGCCAGATCAAGTACTTTGGGGTATGGAGCTGAAGCATGTGTTTTCTTCTGGCATGAGGCACCTTCAAAATTCTTCAGATTTTTTTACTTCCCATGCAAAAAGGGCTCCTCACAAGTCCAGGACAGACAGAAGGGCATGAGGCTCCTGCCACAAGTTTGCAGACTGCTTTCTTGTGCCATCAGGGCAGCAGGAGACCAGCAATATCTGGTGTGTCCAACCACTTCTTGGTACTTCATTTGCACCCTTTCCTTTTTTACCAGGTCACTAGGAATAACACTGACAATAAAAACACTCTCCAAGTTTAGCATCATGACTTTTGGCAAGAACATCGCCACTGTTCCATACTGAACTGCCGTAGAGGCCATGCTGACAAACCAGAGCAAGACTCGGCTCCTATGAGCTGTCCCCGGGATTATGTTTCCCCCCTAAACAGCTGTCTTCAATCACAAAGACTGCACTTCCTTTTTCGGCATTATTAATCTTATGAAAAATGGTCATTTTCCTCATGGCTTGACATATTCCACGTGGCTGCTCAGCAACATCTTATATAGATGGTCATTTAAACCCTTTTTCACAATAAATGCCATATGGGGAGGCTGGAGAAACAGGTGATGTTCAGTTTGAGCCAAACTAGTGCTACTTTGACTCCAGCGCTCTGATGAAAATGGGACTGAACGCATGCTATCAGCTCATCATTCCCACAAACTACACTGCTCGCATGGGGGTCTGGTCTGCAGTGCTGCAGTGGAGGATGGATGAGTCACGACACAGCATCACTACTAAAAACGTGTAGCCAGATACACCCAAGTAAGGGCCTGCCAACTTCCAGAATAGGCAAGAATTTTCAAGCAAGTGAAACTTCTTGAGATAGTACAGTAAGAAGAGCAAGCTATATTTTCTGCGGTGTTCCAAAAGAAAGGAGAACTAAAGACTGCCAGGGAAAGGAGAGGAATGCCTCCCCAGGGCTGCACTTATTTCATTAGCATGGACTCAAAACATGCAGTATGAGCAAATGCACTATTTACTTTGAGACTGCTTGCTTGATACCTATCATTTCTAGAGAGTACTGTATTTGTTGTATATCAGAAATTCCAGGAGTCAAAATGCAATTCATGTATTATACACAAATAAGAGGAAAAGGAATTTTCATCCAAATACAATTCAATGCTTTTTGTTTACTAAACAATTTAAAGAAAGGCTCCAGAGACTGAAGCTTCCTAAAAGATCACACCAGATAAAACTGGAAGATTTTTTCCTACAACAGACAGGCAGAATAAAAAGGAGAGCAAGGAAGCAGAAGTAATGTGAAACATTTCAAATCACGAAGAAAACATGAACTGTAAGTTAGATGCAAGTGCTAGAACTCCAGGAGGCTGTCAAGGAGTGCCAATGAATTTACTTTTCCTCACGGGTAAATAATGAAAAAGTAAAATTTCCAGAGATAAGAGAGCAAATGTACCATTGCATATACAGAATGAAATTGGGCATAACAAGTACTGAGTTTTTACTTGATGCAATCAGCCCAAATTGGTGGTCTGCCACATCTCCTGATCTCTCAGAAAGTTTCTTTTAAAAAATCAGGACATCACCTGCTATTTCCTCTCTACCCCTATGAAGCACACAGAAATCTAACATAATGACGAAGAAGCCATAAATCAGTTAAAGGCGTCTGCATGGTCCGTTATCTTCTTCAGAAGTTTCACACAATGTTCTCTTTATTAACAAAAATTGCCGCTTGCCTTTAGTTCAAGACGAACCAAATTCTCATCTAGCAGCTCAATCACAACCCTGAAGTCAAATAAAGGCTTTCTTCTCAGCCTCCAAAGCCTTTAAAGGGACTTAACCTGAGTACGTTCCAAGTTGTTATCCTGAGTCTCATGAGTACGTTCGTGACACACTGCTTAGGACACCCTCCTCAACGATGGTTCGGGCAGGCATTGTACATTGACATGTCTGTGCTTTCATATCATGTGAGTAAGAGGCTGGGACACCTCCTCAGTTTGTTTGGCTGCTTTTTAATTAATAAGGGTGAAAAACTGATACAAGTCAAGACAGCATGAGTTTCCAAACTCTTGACATTTTCTGAGCTAACTGAACAGGAACTGAAACACAATGAAGAAAAGAGATGGAGATGTTCTCCCCCCTACACAGTGCTTCACACTGGGCAGACTTGCAAAGGTGCCAAGAAAACAGCTAGTCGAAGGCTACAGTGCTCCGTGAAATGTTGAGACAGTCTCAGGTCTTCTTCAGATGGCTGCTAGCATGAACCAAGGCTTCTTAGGCTCCTGATTTACACAATTAGAAGATCTTGACCACAATCTGATCCAAAGCCCATATCAGACCCTTCTGACTTATTCCCACTAGGGTTGACTCAGGTCAGCCTTCAAATACATCAACTTAAAATCCAGCTTAAATCACAAGTTAAAAATACCTCATGTTTTATCTACCGAAAAGACTGGTATCTGATTTTCAGGACTCTCAAATCTGAATCAGAGTAGCTTGTTGTAAAATGACATTAGGAATCCAAAATACAACCCCTAGAAAATAATTTTAAGAACAATTGGAATTAAAACATTTATTAGCAAAGCAAAAAAAAAAAAAAAAAACTTACAGCCTCCTTATTTTCCCCCTCCTTATTCTTCCTGGAAACCAGCAGCTCTTACCAATACTGCTTAACCAATACTGCTGAGTTATTGCCAGAAGTCACACCCTGGGGATGAAATCTGCTTATATTACCCACACTGAAACATTGCAATAGCACCGGTGCCTCACAAAGGGGTTTGCCTGTTTCTGTGGTTTGTTTTGCAGATAACAAACACTTTCTACGTATTGCTTTGGGATCAAACAGATGATAAAGAGCCCAGTTTGGCACTGGTCTGCAGCCTCTGTGACTTAAAAGTCAGTTAAAAAAACCAAGGCAAACCAGCAGAGGGTCATAGTAGCATCAGGTCAAGTCTCCTCTGAGCACATGCAGCTGATCGTACAGTACCCAAATCAGAAAGGAATCAAAAGAATAAAATACAGCCTGATGGCGAATGTGATGCGGTGGAACCCATTATTGCAGATATTAAGCCCCTTCTTATTGTAACAGAGTGATGCCCAATTAAAGACTAAGTTAAACAATGAGATCTTCCAAACGTGGGCACCCCTGTCCCTGATTTTGCTTGATCTCAGCCTCCCCAGTAACAGCCGGGCTCCTTCCACCCTCATTTTACTCCCTTTTCCTCTGTTTCACTTGACAGAGACTGGAAAGAGTCACAGACACCCGCAGATCCTACCCAATACCCCTGCAGATCCTCCGATAAGAACAAGCAGACCGGGCCCCTCCATAGAGAGTTGGCTAATTAACCCTTTCCTTACGCCACCAGCCCCAAGGCTCATGCACTGTGTCACAGACACTCAGGGTAGATTTAAAAGGTTGCTTAACACTCAACTCCCAGTGACCTCAAAGGAATCTGCAAACACTTATTGCTTCTGACAGGCCATGTATTTAGATTGATAAACACAACCCTGTCAGATGAAAAAAGGAGTTCCTATTTTCATTTCAGTTAAAAAGAATGAAAAGCATTCAGTATTTCTTGGTGCCAAGTTTAGGCACTTTAATTTTAAATTTCGGCTGAAACGCTCATTAAAGTGATCTATGTCACCTTATCTTTTCCACCCAGACAGCTCCTTTAGTATCTGTCTTTAGATCTTTACCTCTTTAACAATTGTTTGTATTCAAACTAATTTTGTATTCATTACCTCCTCTCCATCAGGTGACGTACTGAGTCTAGTTTTGTCCTACCTGTATAAGAGACAATTTTTCAAATACAAACACTGCCTTTATATAATCTGCTGCTGATGAAATGACTAAAGACAAACATGAAAAAAAAATGCTTAAGCTGAAAAATAAAGAATATTTAATTGCATGAAACAACCTGAAGGAGACAAATTCTATTTTTACAGAAAACACCTTTCTACTGCAATGTCACGGACAGGTGATTTTCGCTGCTTTTTTTTTTTTTTCCCCAACAATGTGAAATAATTTGCTTTAAAGAGGGGGCCTGCAGATATGCTTAGCTAAAGTAATTGCCAGAACCAGAGTGGCATTCACAGTTTGAGTGCTCCAATAAGTGTGTGCACAATGGGATAAATTCAGCTATAAACTAACGATTAAAGAATTAAACAAAACAATTAATTCAGAATATGATGATCAAGTTCATTAAGAGTCTGTGAGTAGCACTGCAGAATCCATCCCACTGCACTGACACTACCTAAAGCCTGTGTGATGTTCTGCAGTCATCTGCAGTCACAGTATGGTGTCCCAAAGTCATCTCAGAGGTACGGGAAAATAAAAAGTTACGCAGTAATGTCCTTCTCTCTATCAGGATGTTAATGGAGTGTGAACTATATCAAACGAGCACAAGGAAGAACATTTGCTGCAAATTTTACTCAACAGCAGTTCAAGCTATCATACATCAGGAAATGAAAATAAGAGGTGAAGAGTACATATTTTATTATTTCAACAGCCTACTGTACTAATGGAATAAAAACCTTTCCTCATAAAAAGACATTAGTCCATGCTGACCATACACTTTCTCTTGCCCCAGGAATGAACTGATACACAGCTGAGCCTACTTCAGTACCTACAAAATGAATTGTCAGTTGAAAACAACTAATATTCTTCTACCATATTTCACAGACTTGTTTTACAGCTTCTATTTTATGACTCGCAGGTTAAAACCAAGTTCCTACAGCATGTGAGACATTTTTGTTCTATGACCTTGAACACTACGGAAGTTATCGGACATTTTTTGTCAAACTTCCATAACATCTGCAGCTACAATATATGTCTATGCTATCTTTCAGGAATACAGGTTGATGCTATTTGAGCTGCTTATCATATCAGTTTTAAGGCAGCAATGTAAATACTCTTCAGAAAGAAAAAATAAAGGTAGTAATACGGAACAGGTGTTCACATTTATCAACTCACAATACATGTGTTACGTGCGTGGGCTTCGGGGTAAGAGCGTTGGACTTTCATTTACAACACCTTAAGTTCGTTGTTCAAAAGGCTGATGGAAATATTTCTGGATTACATGCAGTTGCTGAAATTTTGAAGTAAAGTAAACTCTTACAGCTGTATAAATATTATTAAAGTATATATGTTACTCATACACATTAATTTTTTCTCATGCGGACTTTCAGACCACCAGAGGACTCTGAGTTTCTACAACTCTAGAGTCAGACCAACAGCATTTCACGCAGGAATGAGAATTCAAGTTTAGGGATCCCTTTACTAACCTGGGCCATGCAAATACTTCTTGCTCCTCCCTTCATGACAAATATAAATAAGTTATGTGCAGACATACTATGTAAACCTTAGATTAGGGACAACCACTACGGGGAAGCCCTACTGTTTGCATCAAAGTCTTATCAGTGGTTCTGTATCAGCAGGGATGACTGAACATATTCCTATTGCTCCCATATAACGTCCATCCACACTGTAACAGACAGTGTCTTTATCAACTTTTCCCTTCTCCAAATCCCCTTTTGATTTCTCTCCTTTCTGTCTCTCTCTCCTTTCCCACAAGGACTCAAATATCTTGTAGAAGATAGACAGATAGATCGATCGATCGATCGATGTAAATAATTTGAACTTGGTATTTTCTACTGCCCTTTTCCTGCCACTTGCTCCTGCCTCTGATCCCGCTCGCCCTTGCACAGCACATTCCCACTTCCTTGGCAAGCCCAGGTTTCTCTCTCCACCTGCAGTAGCTGCCGTACAACATGGCACTGAAGAAAATGCCTGTCCCCATGTGCAGAGCCTGTTGCTGTTTTACTTGTTAAAGAGAGGAATTACATAAAAACAGGGAATTTAGCTAAAAGAAAACCTAAGAGAGTGATTAAAAGACTAAAATAATTGCATGAGCCAGGACAGTCTATGAAGATACTATGTAAGAAAGCCACAGTAAAAGCACGGCAGGAGGGTAAACACCACCAAACCCAAACAACAAAAGCAGTCTAATAGGTCTCCCCACTCCTCCATGTCCAAAAGACAGTATGAGCAAAGAAGGTTATCAGACAGGAAAAATATTCTTCTAAAGAGAGACCATGTCCAAAAAGGAAAACAGAACTCATGAGTGGGAAAGGAAAAGATTACATGAGTCTCAGCAGTCCAATACAGGGAGCAAGTAAAGCAAACAAAATGGACATTTTTAAAAGACACAAAGTATTATGAAACAGAAATGAGGAAACAATAGAAAGCTTCAATCTATAATAAAATGATGCCAAGTATTAAAAGCTATTGCATCAAAAAAACCCCAAAGCAAACAGAAAAATCCCAAGCTATTTAGATTTTAAAAAAACATTAACAAAAATAATTTGCAGTCTGTTCCACAAGCAACAAAGCAATATTAAGATACAAAGAACATGAACTGAAAAAAGATGCATTGAAAGAAGCAGCAAACATTGAAAGCAAGCATTTAGTAACCTCTCCTAATCAAGCTCTAAGAGCTCTAGTATTTTGTGAAATGTTTGAAATATGCACTGACCTACTTAGGATGCTCACAACCAATTTAAAAAAAAAAAAAAAAAAAGCCTGAAGTCTGGGAGCTGCTCGGTAAAGCCAGCGATTCCCCCTCCATTTAGTGCTATGATAACTTTGAAAAGTACCACTTTCCCCACAAACACTATCTCACTGCAACACTACTAATAATGATTTGGGTTCCAAATTAATCTTAAATATCCTGTTTCTGCCAAAAATGTGATCACCTTCAAGCCACAGAGTGCTGGGCTGCTAAAAGCTTACCTCAGCATCAGGCAACGGGCAGCGCAGGGCATCCGTCAGTCTGTCCCGGCACCTCTCCCTGGGGACACCCAGCAAACGGGAGCAGCCGCTGGCGCTGGGGAGGTGTCAGCTGGCAGGGCAAAGCGGGTACCCCCAAAATCTGAATGTAGTCCACATACCTCCGAAGGTTAGGTCATCTTGGCCTAAGTTATCAGCTAGGCAAGCAGCCAACCCACAAATTCAAGGCGCGGGCTCCGTGCTCACACCTCATGCTGTCCTTTTGTGCCTCTCCCCGGTGACACCAACCTGTCCTCACAACCAGCCTCTCGCAGGGCAGCGATGAGCCCGTCAGACCTGGCAACTCCGACCCCCCGCAGACCAGCGTAATGCAGGGATTGTGGCACATGCAGACAACTCACAAAAGCAGCAAAGCCAATTTTGAGCTCTACTGATGTCTATATTTTGCCTTTAGGTCAGGCCTGCGTCTCTAAAAATAAGTTTCTAACCTCTACCAGGTGAAGGTTTCTAACAGCAGCACTGAAAAGAACAGCCGCTGAATGTGTGTTACCTAAACTCCTGATGGAAACAAACCCAAAGTCCTTCCAGCAACGTCAGAGAGAAAGTTTAGAGGGCAACTGAAGGAAGAAATAGCCTGAAGTCCTGTGGGACAGAAACTCACTGGGGATTCTGAAATTAAATAGATAATACAGGGAAATAACTACGTCTCACCATCTTCTGCAGTCAAAAATGAAGACTAACACCTTCAAAACAGATTCTGAAAGAAGCAGTTGGAGTAAATATTTGGTCCTACAAAAATAAATAATACTTTGAAGCCAATGCAAATTACTACAGCTCTAACAAGGAAGTAAACACTCCTGCAGTCTTCCTGGGTAGATGATAAAGAAGCAGTGGATTAAAATGCACAGAAGTTATCTACTGTGTGGTTTTTGTTTTTTCTGGGGAAACACAACCACAGGGATTCATCTCCATGGCTTCAGCAGAAGGGGACGGGAGATGGCTCCGCTAAGCTGGGCACCTACAGATGCGGGGCCTGCTGCCCTGCAGAGAGTGCACAATCAAAACACAGGAGCTCATCCCCCAAAATGCCAGTAGAGTGCAGGAGTGGTGGCTGGAAACACATTATACTACTAGCTCGTTATTAGAACGAGAATGCAACATTTTGATTATTCATGCTGCAAAAACAACTGTGGCCTGGCTAATTCAAGGACCATTTCTCATTCGACTCACTACGCAGCACGCACTTGTCTGAAGTGTTGACAACTGTCCGCAGGGCAAAGCCTGAAGCAACTAAGGCCAGAGTAGAAGCAGGTTCTGGCAGCCACAACATCTCATAAAAACCACAATTTATCCTCTCCAAACATATTTTACGCAGCAGCTTTTAAATGATGGACTTCCTTTACTGCAATCCCATTAAAATCTGAGATACAGGTTTCATCCACACGACTACGTAATGCCTGTCCAAGTGTTACCATATGCAATAGCACATAGACTGCTGCACCAACAACAGCATGGCAATCCAATGTTTAATACTCTTACATTTAATTTTGCCTTATGCTGGGGATTTTTTTGCACCAGACCAAAGATAGCAAAATCCTAAATAGGCACCAAATATTTTTTGATCGCGAGCTCTAGAAGGTGGGACTGTCACTCACTGCGTGTCTGCACAGGGAGTGCCCAGCTCCCAGGTTAATACCGTCACACACCAGGCTGCAGCACAACACAGACTCATGCAGTAGGGTTTGGCTCACGCTCAGTGCTAGAAAAACAAAGGTGGGGGACAAGCACAGGAAGGAAGAAGGGAAATTCCCAAGTCAGCTGCCCCCTATTTCCCAAGGGGCTCTCGCAGCTTTTTTGGAGCTGCACATGGTCTTGCACTGAGGCAGCATTGGGAAGAACTCCTGCAAAGGAGGCAGCAGGAGGCTGCCAGCCCCAGCAAGCTCCCAGAAGGGATGCCTGAGTAAGACCACCAGATCAAGTCAAGGACACTTTTATTGTAACGTCATTAAAATCCCTGGGCTGTGGTATGGGCTGCTTCTGTATATGGGTACAGAATGCAGTGAAGAGGAACATTAATTAATTATTTGAAACGTGAGGGATTGTGCTGCCTGACACTGCAGGCTTTAAAGCTTGCCTACAACAATCCTGTAACTCCCAAGAGCAAGTTTTATGCAGCCATTTCCTCTCTTAAACCTGACATCAGCTTCAGGAGCTACACTAACAATGTGTGTTTTCACATGGCAGTGAAGTGCCAGTCAAGACTGGAAAGGTTTTATATTGGACATGCTTTGAATGATGAAGATCGACCATTTGCCCCAGAGACGTTATCCTTTGTATTAGACTGCAAATTATGGGGAAAGGAACAGGAGCAAGGGACTGTCAAGATCTTACAGAAGGTCAGCAGCAGTACCAAAAGCAGACCTTATATCTTTAACCTCTCACCAAAGCTTGATCCATTAAAAACACGAACTATTTAAATATGTGGATGTTATGAGTACCTTATAACTGCACACATTCAGAGAGTTTTCATTCAATATGCCTTTCAATGGTTGAATAGGTAAGATGTCACATTGGGCATAAAAATAATAAAATTATTTGTGTAATGTTTTTCAGTCACTAAAAAAAATATTCTTCCCTGGCTCTACCTAATGTTCCTACAATTCTCCCCCCCTTTCAAAATCCATGTAGCAAAACAAGTATAAATCTGTGTAATAACAAGCCTGATCCTGTGAGACACTGAGCTTCCCAGTATAACATAAAACCCACCAGTGTAACTCTTAGGTTGATCATGGAAATGAAAGAACTAAGGGGGTGGGGGGAAACCCTTTTTTTGCCTATAGTCAAATATTTATCGTTCATAATTTTAAGCAAACCTTAATTAAGTAGACTTAAGCAAAGTATCAATAAAATAAAGCAGCTACTTTATGACTGAGGTACTTCATTTGATAGCAACTCTCCAGCTCCTTATTCAGATATAATTATACCATTTGCATTTTAGCAAATGGTTTTGAGCCTCTAAACAAAGATGACAAAAATGTCTATACGGAAATATTGTTATTTGTTTTATTGAATTCAAACCTGTTTCTCTTTTCAGTTATACAGGCAACACAGCTTGTTCTGTCAGCCATCGCCCACCTCCCATTGCATGAACGAAATTTTTGAATTTACTGGAGCTGAAGGGGCAAGGGAGAATCCCTAGAAAAAGACAGTGACCGGGAATAAACTGCTGCTGCCAGAATAAATAATCCTGGCTGCAGTGCATTTCAAGCCTGCAGGGGCCAGGGCGGAGGGGTAGGCTGGGGGCTGAGGGCTGTGTAGGCAGCCCATGCCCAGGGCAGGAGCCCAGTCTCCGGCACCAGAGAGCGGGGCAGCCCAAACCCCCACACCTGGGTCTGCTGCCAACCTGCCGCATCAGCTCAGGCACTTTAAATTATAGGGTTTCTCCTCTGGAAAAGTAGCGCATACCCATTTCTCAAATACCTATCAAAGCAAGCAGGGGTTTGGCTTGTTTTATAATTAGCAGCTCTTTGAAGCCTTTCTGAGATCTGGAATGTGAAAAATAAGCCTAGTGGCCTAAACACTGCAACTGAAGTTGCCAAAACCATACAAGTACATATACCTTGTGCTATTTATCACGTTTGCTGCCATGCACATATATATTTATAAAATACATTTGTACCCGCACACCCGCAGACCATGTCAAAAGCAACTCAGTCTTCAACTCACTTATTTACAGCCACATGTCAAACTGAATTACCCAAGTAACACAGTGTTTAAAAAATGTAAATGCATGTCTTTCACATTAGGAGGGATATTTTAAAACAACTGTTTTGTCTTAGTTGCTCTTCTGTACATGCAATCAGCAAACATCTTTATATGTTACAGGAATATTCTGTAATGCAAATTTAAATATTTCTCTTGTTGACTTGAACGAAAAATATAAAGCACTGAAAAAGGCCAAATGATATACAATAACTGCTGAGATTTTATATCAGGCAGGAAATATAAATAAGGGAAGATGGCATAATTGTTAGGTCACAGCTGCCAGTAATTCACAGACATTAACAGTTCAAAATAGAATAACATTTGGTGGAAACTGCTTTTATGGGGTCTGTAGTGACCCACGAAAATTCTTCCTTTTACCGTATTGCAAAGAGTTTCAAATCCTGCTTTCCAAGGAAAACTTCACAGGTCTCAGTAGAACCTATATTGCCTTCTAGTATTTCTGTCAGAGTATTTATTAACCATGACAACTTTCATAATACACAAAGCCTACTATTTTTAACTTTCAGTATTCCACTGCATTTAGTTTGGCTTTCTCCAGTGATTCTGTTTCTCTAGTTTTATTTATTTTTTTTCTTGTCCCAACATCATAAAGTACTTATTTCCTTAAAAGTTAAATCCAGTGCTCATGTATGTTTACTATGAATGACATCCCAGGCATTTGTTTGCCTGCTTGCTGGTCTTTCTTTAAGTGGACACTTTACGGACAAGTAAACATGACATACTGATTCAGTAAGTTTTCCAGTCTTTTTTGCCCTTTTTTTTCTTTTTTTTTTTTTAAATCATATTCCATTCTTTGTACCAGGTTCCTATTTTTTGAAATGTGTTGAATTAGATATCACAATTGCAAGTGGCCCCTAAAATTACAGAGATAACAGTGAATACCTTAGCGGCTTCTTGCGGGACTTCTTTCGTTCAGACACTGAATGAAGAAATTAATTCACATTAAGCTTTTAAGAAAGAACAAGAGACATCGGTATTGCAACATCCAGATTCTGCTCCAACATAAGGGAACCAGTGAGAAACAAACCTGATGATAGTAGAAAAAAAACAGGTGCAAAGGCAGGGGTAAGAATATATTTGTTGAACAACTACGTTTCCTCGTTGACCTAGTCCATGGGGGCAGACTGGAGAGGACACTTGCAGCAAGATACAAATTTCTCCCACTATTATAGTGGTGTTGGGATATTTTTTATTTCTTTAAAAAATAATTCTTGATTTTATTTTAAGCCACAGGCAAGAAAGAACTACTAAAACAAGCACTTTTAAACATCGCTGGGCTCTTGTCCTAGAAGAATTTGGCACCTTCAGCTCTCCAGACAACTTCACATTTTCATTTGAAGATGTCCAGGTCTTCTTAACACCATTCAATTTTGTAGGTACTTGATCCTTTCATCAAGGGAAGGTGTATCACAGAGTGAATGCTGTGTGGACACTTCCACTGTGCTGCTGTCCTGAACTGCAACACACTGGACCTAATGATCCAGGAAATCTCCCTTCCATCCTATGGTACTTGTCTAGCAGCACCCAAGTATTGGAACTGCAATAATTAGTGGTATACTAATGTAAACGTCACATTGTTCAATTTATTTTTTAAATGGAAAAACTGAGATAGGAATCTCAGAATCCCTGTCAGTGTATCTTTACAAAATATACACAATAAGTATATCACAGTCTCACTGATTTCTGGATCATTTATTCTGCAAATATGAATAAGCACAGTTTCTGGATACAAGGGTTAAAAGTATTGACTGTGCTTTTCTGACAAATATTAAAATTGAAACACCACAATAACATTCTTTAAGTATTAAAATCACCACTGAAATTTGTATAGCAATAGACAGCTGTACAGCATTTATGAGTTTATATGTATCTTCTCCAGGCTAACACATGCAAGTTTAATGTTAACTGGAATTGTATTAAATTCTTTGATTTAGCATTCATAAAACAAAACCAGAACAAATTAAGGCTCAAAAGTTAAAAAAAAAAAATCTTTTTACCAGTATTTCTGTTATTAGTTCATATGATTTGCAGGATGGAAATGGACCCTTTTTCATTTATCTTGCGTAGAGCCAGCTACAGCATTGGTATTTAAATACAGTACTAGGAAGGAGAGAGGGATTGGACCTGCCAACAATATCAATGCCACCTTTCATTTCACAATCTAAAAATAGAAACACGAAGAAATAATTAAAATTCACCAACATGTACACAACAATAATCAGTGCTGGAAGGAACCAGAAGATTGTTTCCCTAGGAAGTGACATTTTAACCAAACCAAAGACTCAAAGAATTTGCTTGCTTGTAATAAGATCAGTCCCTCCCCGGTTACTGTGAAGCAGCATTGCCAGAAATTGGGTCATTATGGGTTCATGCCAAAGGATTCAACAGAGCTGGTTCCTAGATCCTGCCCCTAAGCCTGAAGCTGTGTATTATTTAAGCTCCTGCACCATCCCACTTTTGCTATGTTAATTCAGATGGCAAGAGTTGCTTCACTCTCTGTTGAACCACTGGCACATTTCTCAGAAGAGCACCCTTGGCAGGCAATGGGGTAGGGCTGTACGTGCTCTACAGCTCAGTGTCCAAGTGGGGTGAAGCTCTTTAAACCAGTAAACTGATATATATGTTCCTGCACAGCAATGATATACCCCACAAAAAAAAAAAAAAAAAATTTGCCGTATCCGGGATTTTTGCTCTTCACATTGCCCATTTTGAGAAATTTTCCATGGTAACTTGCTCTTCTTCTCTCGGTCAATATGATACATCATGTTTCAGTTCAGCAGATGTTTCCTCTTATTCTTTTCTCTAAGATTCATTATTTATTCTACATTAATGTGTACTGCATTGCATCTGCCATCTGTTAACCTAGGCACGTAAAATACCAAAATCCTTTTACACTCATCTGCAACGTCCCTCAGAACTTACTGCTTCTTCTAGCTGAGCTCATCCCCCTTTTAGGGATAAATCCCAGAACCGCTGCCCAGGCTGGGGGGAGGCCCTATCCACACAAGCAATCAAACGCGCTCGCACCAGCCCCAAGGACAACTCGTCATTGCTAAGGGCTCCAAACAGGCCCACTAAGGACAGCATCACTTTCAAGCTTGCCTTCATTATTTCTCAGCCAAAATGAAATGGAGAAGCACAGCTGTGAGAAACACTCATATATGTCAGAACTGCCAATACAACAGGAATATGAATAGCATTAATGTCTAGATGGATCGCGTACATGAACATTTCTAGCTTATTTTAAAAACCCCTCACGTTGTGGATTGTCTGGATTCTAGATTTCATGAACCTGAAGCAAGATAAAGGAATGGACTTGTACTCTGATAATTATTAAATGTAAAACACAGAAGCAGTCCTGCAGCAAAGAATGGCACAGAAAGACTCTTCCGCTGATTTCTGAGTACCCTGATCACTTAATTCCTAAAGCACTTAATTTAGAGGAAGTGGGTTGAAATTCTCTCAGGAAAAGAAAACCATTTCACCAAAATCTCACTTCCAGTGTAAGCACTTTAATCACTGTGTTCATGAAGTAACATTTAAGATAAACCACCCTCTTCTGCATTCCCCCTAGTAGATAGAAAAACCTGTAAATGCCAGAGGATCATCTCACCATCAGCTAGCTTCATTTCAACAGCTGCATCTCCCCTCTGCACCCAGAACATCAGGATACCAATTTTCAGTGGCTCCTCTTGTGATGATTCACCTTTCTGGACTTTCGGGGAGGGAGGGTCAGGTGGCAATACTCACTCATGTTATGTTTGTTCCAAGCATCAGCTAGTAAGACAACCACACTGACGGAGGGCTTCCAGGAAACTGGCACTCACCTTCCAACTCATCAACTTCATTAATGAGCTTCCCCTGCAGCTCTTCAACTTGTAAAGTCTAACTCTGAATGCAGGAGATCCTCCAAGGCTGAGCAGCAGCCTCTCGTTAGGAAGGACAGCCCCATAACTACCAGCTACTTCTTACCAGACCTGCAGAGAGTCTCTGGTTGTTGTGGCACTGAACATCAACAAGCTCCATGGCTTCATGAAGTCAAACATAACAAGAAAGAGGTTACCACCTCCTGCTACTATACTTACAGCCACTTAATGCTTCTCCCAAGAGGATCCAGCACCAGGGAGCAGGAGCAGTCAGTGAGTTCATCAGATGAAGAGTAACGTGCTACGCAGTGAAAGGCAGCAGCTTTCCTGCTACCCTGATGGCATCACCAGGACCACCAATGGTAGGGAAACTGAGGTCTTCAAGTAAACCTGGGAGCTCTTATCACTCACAGCTCCTCAGGAACAAAACTACATGTTTGGCTTGGAACCACGATTGCATATCACTTGGTAACAGGGTGAAAGACTCCAGAGAAGGGTTTCTCCACAGCAATCTCAGGCAGTAGGTCAACAATCCCCGCTGATTCTGGCAAAATATTATGCTTGGGCTTGCTGCATTTTGGTGAGTAAAAACAAAATCTGTACCTTATGTCAAAGGATAAAGACTTAAAGCAAATTCCAAATGTTACCCTGCTACTTTTCATGAGACTCTCTGGTACGTACATGATTAAGCAGAACCCAGATTCACAACACAAAGACCATGGAAAAGAAATGGCACTAAATAAATCTTAGTACAGGAGGGAGAGTATTGACATTAAAGGCCAGAACTGACATAAGTGGTGAAATATATCTATTCATGGGAGACATAAGGTTTATCTCCTAAGCAATCAGGCATAAAAACCTGCATAAAGACATGTAGCAGAGATATGACAATCTGTAGAAGCTTCTATCATCCACCACAGCACTTTGTCTCTTTCCAAACAGAACCCAGGGAAAAGTCTGCTTCTATCTATCAACCTTCCAGAACAATCTATTAACCAACGAGATGAAGACAAGCACCCGTATTTCTTTTCTTCCTATTCACTGAATACTCCACTTTAATTGAAGACGCCTTGGATAAAATAGAAGTTTGAAGTTTGTCATTGAAATTAAACTACATTTCAGCTATAGGCCACAAAGAACGCATGATTAAATTAGTACTTAATTTCAAGCCATGCTATAAACCTCTTCACATTATCAGAAAATGAGCATACTGTAGAAAAAGTTGCTTTTCACTAAGTAATAGTGTATGCAATTTCATGAAAATTGCGTCTCTAGAGAAGTTAAACTTTGTCTCCCTATTTCTCCACTAAATGAAAATTAAACCTGCAATTTTACCCAGGTATCTGAATTTGTGTATCTGTAATTTTGCACCATTCAGGTAAAAGTAATCATCAAAAAGAAATAAAGACGCAATATGTTTGTCCCAAGAAAGAAGCCACCCCATCGTCCCCAGCTGTCAGCTGCATGCCCCCATGCTGCCCTCCTCCCCTGTGTGGCAGAGCATGTGGTTAGTGTCTGGGTTCAAAGTAACCTTGCAGGGACAAAAAAAAAAAAAGGGTCAGAGCAGGATTGCCCCTCTCAACATTCAAGAGTGTTTGCTTAGAGCTGTCTAGTCCAAAACAGCACAACAGTTTCTTTATCAAAGATGAATAACCAGTTTTAACATACCTACCCACCCACGTTTTATCTCAGCAGACATCTTTCTGGCATATAACCTTTGAGCCTCTCATTCCTCGTCTCGCCAAAAGCAATTACCCCCCCGAATAATTATATTTACAGACACAGGTGATTTATGTTGGAGGTGCAACACCTGAGTAGAAAAAGAAACATTTATAGACTACTTCTGATAAACTTCAGACAGAAGCAAAAAAACCCCTACCTCTCAGCACAGCAAACCACCACCAAAACCTGTTCCAAGAGTTAGAACCAAACTTTTTTTTAAAATACATAGTTCAAATACAGTTTATACAACTCAAGAGAGATACATGTCTTAGTAATATGGAGAATTTTGAGGGAAGCTTCTTAGAAGCTGGAAGTGTTTGTTGCCCTAGAAAGTACAGAGAAAATTACTTGCATATCACCTACAATCTGCATTTCATCCATGGAGTACAGGCTTCACAGAAGTTCTTTACCATCCAAAATGCAGAAACACAAATGAAGTTCTTCAGAGGAACACAAATGAAGTTCTTCAGAGGTCCTTGCAGGACATGAAATATCTGATTTAAATGGTCAAATGCTTTCAAAATAAACAACAAATAGAAACATTTCAGGGAGAAAAATGGTGGCTTTGGGGCACAAAATAAATGAAGGCACAGCAGTTGGTAGGTGTACATAAAGACAGAGGGAGATCCAAGTACAAGCTATGGCAGAGAAGTCTACGCAGAGTCAGTAGGAGAGTGATTTTTCCAGACATTTCAAAGACCAGAAAGAACAGATTGTCCTTTGGAAGCTCTTGAATACATGACCAGTTAAAGCCTGACTCCTGCTCCATAAAAGCTTCAGCGATAGAGGCTGAATCTTACCATGCCGCAAGGCCGGCAAGCTGCGAGGGAAGCCCAGGGCTCAGCCCGCACTGCTCTTCCCAGCCTGGAAAGCAAAGCCAGAGGCAGACACAGGTTCTCCTTCCACCTTTGTAGTCACAAAAAAGGAGGCAATCACAAAGGATACAAGTCTAGAACCCTAAAATGAGGAAGGGCCCCTCAGTTACAGTGCACGTTGAGGGAATCTATCATTAGATGAATTTAGAGTGTAACCTCTCAGATGGGGGAGGCAGGCAAACAGTACTGCAGCACCATCAGTAACTGTGGAGCAGTAATGGTTGAACGCTGTCCAGAGATAACCACTTGTTATTTACAAAAAATAATTCTCTTCCTCCTGGAAAGCAGCAGTTGCTTTCTTTTGCTTTAGAAGCAGGATGATATTAGACAAGCTAAATCTATGTTAATGTAGTAACTGAATGTTTATGGTTTAATTGCTATGCCAAGAAACATAAAAGAAGGTTCCTAAAGCAGCATTATCTCTGCCGTGCTCTTCTACAATTTTACACTCCTGCTTTGCCTCTTGCACATAGCCTGATGCAGGGTAGGTTAGGCTAGTATTTGTACTACTGAACGCACACAAGGCCATAAAACAGGCACACAGGAAACCTGAACCAATTTTGCCATGGGACACTTAACTTCAGTATTCCTTGAATTGTTACAATTTTTAACTGTGTAAGCTTAAAGTTGCATTAGTGCAATTTCCTGCATTGAAATATGTAGTCATTCTACACAACTTAACATGTCTTCTTGTAAACATCATCATTTTTATCATTCCTCAGGCAACCCATCCCTCCCAGCCTTCAAGCATCAACATCTAACAATGAGTGCTGTTTTTGACAGGCTGCTTTGTTCCTTGTTCAGATTTATCATTACACGAGCATTTAGCCCCAAGGCACCATCTCAGCCACATATCCATTTACTTATGGTCTACAAGAACTTGTAAAGCCTTGCCTGGCATGCAAGGGAACGTAGCAATTGTTTCACATAAGTTCAAGGGAGGAAAAGAGAACTCACTAATTTCTTTCATTTCTTTAGTTGGGATCTACAACTTGCCTCAAACATTTTAAACACCCTAAAACTAGAGTTGCTATAATTAATGTCATAAATTTAAAAGGGTTGTATCATACTTATGATCATAGATTATAATCTGTGATTATAGTTGCACATGATAAAAAATTAAATCTCTCATAGATGTTTCTTAACATGTTAGACATCGCCAACAATAACACCTGGGCATCACAGACTTGCGTTTACAAATGTACTTAGAAGTTTTTCAGAAGATGAAGCTTAACTGAAAGGTAAATAAATAAAGGTCTTCTTTCCCTTCATCATCTCATTCTGCTCACCTTTTGGAAACTTACATTTCTCATCCTGAGTAGAGCAGACCCACTGAAATACACATGAATGCATACTGGGGCCATAACACATGATGTTTATGAGGTGTTTTTTTTAATGTTTATACATCATTTGAGGGGAAAAAAGAAAGAATGAAAGAGCAGGGAATAACCCAGCCATAACACACCTGGGATTGGGAGAGTACTGGGTAAAGATACGTTAGAATTTTGTCACCAAAGCTTTCAGTGGAAGATATCATCACATTGACATCCTTCCAGTACTATAAAACTGCCCTTTAAGTTGGTACGATTTGTCAGGAGAAGTAGGGAAGTATGTATAAGATAGGTTAGCAAGGATAGAGTTGTCACTTTACAGATCCATAGGAGTTTCATACATTTTCTCATCTGTTTGCTGTCCATCAGCTCACAGGACATTGCCATGGCCTGCTAAGGAAAAGCACAGCAGTCCTACAGGTGTATCTCAGTTCCTCACATACGTATTCTGTCACAAAAGGCACAGCATGCTACGCAAAACCATTAACAGTAGCCCTTGTCCAGTTAGATTAAGTCCAGAAGTTATGCCAGAGTGAGTTCAATTTTACAATACAGTGTGTGTGTGTGTGTGTATGTCAGTTTACATGGTGCCTTTTTCACAACACACTTTACAGAGCAGTAATATCTATTTATTGTTATATATAAATCACTGGATTTGAATGCAGTGACATACAAACAGGCCAAGAGAAGAGTATTTTTACAAGAAAACAAAGTCTTTCTGAAAACATTGCCCTTTAAGTGTAAATCACGTTTTTCAGAAGCGGCAGAGGGAGACTCTTTGGAAGAGCTCACTCAAATGAGATTTAATGGGATGGAGTCATCTATCATGGAGAACACGAAAAAGCACAATGGGGCAAAGACAGACCTTTGGAAGCAACATAAAATAGTTTAGCCAGCTGAATTATGGTAATCACAGAAGCTTATAATCCTTTTCCATGCACACTTCATTCACGCCTTGCCCGATGTTATCACAGCCTTCACCTTCTCAGCCCCCTTCACTCCCCCACAACAGAAACACCTCATCAAGAAATATGCTGCAGCTCATCTTCTCGCATCTCTTGGGTCACACCACTGCCATCTTCAAATACTTTTACTTGCCTCATTATCCTCGTTAAGATAAAGTTGTTACTTCTCAGAGATGGAGACGCAAGTGGGAAATCGAAGATGAGCATGCCTGCCCCATCTCCCAGCCCCGTGAGCTGGCTGATTCTGGGCTCTCACCTCAGCAGCTGGCTCCGCGGTGAAATGCTCCCCTGTGCCAAGACCGAAGGCAGCTGGGACACGCGAGACAGCCAGCTGCAGGCCTGGGAGGCGAGGGAGGATGCTACAGGCGTGCCGAACGATAGCTCATTTTTGCGGTGGAGGCTCTGGAGACCACCTCAAAGTGAACCAGAGGCACCAACAGGATCGAGACTGTCTAGCTGGTTTTCTTCCAAGTTTTATAACTTGCTTAACTTGTTTTGTCCACATAAAATCATTACTTATTTATTATATATAGGCTGTCAAATATGGGGCCTTTGTGGATAAAAAAAGGGTTTTGTACTGCTGGCTGACCTACATTCTGATGAATAAAGTTTCTCTTCCTTTCAAGTTGGTTGTGGTTGGAGGAAATATCCACAAAGTGTACTGTGTTCAGGGAAATAAATTCAACTGATCCTCTATTCCAATACAGCTGGCAATTTTTTCTGAGGTTGTTTTTACACAAGCATTTTATTAGTTTTAATTTAGTTCAAAAATGGAGGCCATTATTTGCTGAGGAATTCCCTTCATACTTTGAATTCAAATAATCTAATAGATCTGAAGAATAAATAATGGTGGATATAATTTAAGGTACCTACAGAAAAAATGTGCAGCAGGACTGGCAAAGCAAGACAGTAGTAAACAGCCAAGGGAGCTGAGCTTGAACAGCCCCGGGAAGCTGCCCGTGCTACCGCTGTGCTGCTTGGATGGGAACCATCTCGTCATCCATGGACACAGCGCTCCAATATTGCTAGAGCATCTTTTGTAGCCTGTCAAAAAAGCTAGCAGTTCCTGGCCTGTGAAGTTAAAATATCCCTGTCCTGAAACAAATGCCTTAATTCTTTGGCTTTTTGAAATGCAGAAGCAGGAGGTTTTCTCTTAATAAGCAATCTTCAGTACCAAGAGAGTTTGTCCAAAGGGTGACTTACTAGATGTAATTTTTGAAAGCATCAAGATAGAAATTCAGAATATGAACTTAATAACCTTGTTTACTGAACTCCGATATAGGGTTTGTGAAGGGGCTTTTTCATTCTCTGATTTACTCACTTTTTGTATTTTGAAATACCAGAATATTTGCTAAACATTATTCATTTGTGCCGCCTTCTACCAGCAATCAATCCTACCTACATCATCACTGAAAGGTTTTTATGACATAAGTTGCTGATCACTGGTCCAACCATATCCAAAGGGGGATAGGGTAACACCTAAGAAATTAAGACTTCGGCTTCATCGCAATCTCTATACACTCACTCACAAGACAAAACTAGTTTTCTGTAACACCCAATTGTGTTTACACCATAAATTTCACCTGGAGGGGCAATGTGGGGAAATCCATCTACGCATTTTTTTTCACTGCAAATACCAAGTGGGTTTTAAAGAGGCAATAATGCTACTGGGGATATTTACAGCTTTTATTTTCCTGAACTAAGATATAAAAATATAAAAAAACAGTGGCAATTTTACTCCTTCTTTCCAGTCTCTCTCTATAATCATTTAGTTAGTATTCTGCTTCAAATTACATATTTTTTGTAGGTCTCCCTTAATTTTTATTATTATTATTATTATTATTATAAATCACTCCCCTTTTTTTCCTCCACCACTTTCATTCCTTCCTCCTTATCACAATTCCTATGTGCCAGTTTTTCACTTCAACTGAAATTAAATTTTTCCTTAAAATGCTTTCCTCTCCTAAGCCTTTTATTCACAGGCTACTATAAAGGGAAAATGATTGCAAATGAATTGGACAAAACTATATCACCACAGACCCAATGTCTGATCTGGCCTCTCTTTGTTTGGAGATGGACAAAATCTTGCAATCCAAATCTCTGCAAACTATATCTCATTTTTTCTATTTAGCTTTTTGTCAGAGTGATATTCTGGCATATTATCTAGCTAAAAAATTATTTGACAATCAGATCCTAGCTTTGCTCATACACTATTTTCTAATAAAATATATTTACATGGTACTTTTTTTAGGTTAATATTATTTATAAAAAGTAAGCCCATACAACTGATCAAACTTAAACCTTAATGCGGAAACAATTTTTACAATTCTTGGTTAACGATGATGAAATTTTATTGCTGAGACCTCAGGAAATAAGTGAAAACATCGTATTGTTCACAGACCCTAATACGAAAATACACATCCTAAGAGTGATCTGCACATCAGGGTCTGCTATTTCAACTAATACATTATTCGTTCAGGTGACTCTTTGGGCACAATATCTAAGTATCATTTCAAAATCTGATGGCTCAGACTATTAGTTTTACTAATATGTATATTTCAGGACACTATAAACGTTTCACAATTGAAACAGTTATTTTAAAGCAAGTAACATTACCCCCAACTAACAAACTATTTTTTATTTCAGTGAATTACAAAATAAATGATTTTGAATGATTATACTAAACTCACCCTTGGCTGTTGAACAAACATGGAGGCACATGCACTTCATTCGTTTCTCTCTTTGATGTTGGTTTTAGTGTCTGTGGGCATCAGTGCAGTAAAACGAGAAGCATCTGCAGAGCTGGAACACCCACTCTCTGCTGCTGCTTCTCGTCTTGACTTCTTCCAGTTTAAAAGAAATGTGCCAGCTCCACTCACTCCTTTATGACCTGGGCAAGGAAGGCCTAGTAAGACTGCCCTCATATGACAACAAAGTAGTTAATAATGGGAAAATGCAATTCATTTTGCTGGACACTCTCAGCGTATGCTGGTGAGAACAGAGGACAAGAGACAAAACAGGCTGTGTACAATACAAGTGATGTCCATTTGTCAGCACTGGTACTCACTCGACAGAAAATCCCTTTTTCCCATCCTGCCATTTTCCCCTTTCCTGTCCTTCCCACACATACATATGATAACACCCCTAAGTCCAAGACAAAAGACATAACCAACCCCTTCCTTGACAGACATTAGAGAAGCCAGGAATATCAGCTCAGAAATGTTAAAAAAAAAAAAAAAAAAAAAAAAAAAGGAAAGATCCTATTTAAGAAAACTCTAGATAGCACCAGTTGAAGTTTACAGTTATTTCAGCTTTCACTGAGAAGAGGTGTGAGTGATGACCAGTAACTTGCTGATGAGAGAGCGAAGCCACATGCCACTCACCACATGCTAAGTGCTCCCCTGGGAGCCCGGAGGCAGCAGAAAGACAAAGTGCCAAGGAAATAAAATACAAAGGTGAAACTTAAAACCTACTTAAGTTGTAGGACAGACATAATTCACTCCTTATCCAGAACTACCTAACCTTCTAGGCACTAAAACTCAATAGGCGACTCCTTACTTATGTTTCTAGGAAAAGTTCCCTGTGCATTAACCTTAAATACTCACACATATGCTTATGGTAGATAGGCATCTGCTGATCAGCTGTGCTCCAAGACATGCAGACTCCAGCAAACAGCTTAAGTTATTTAAAAATGCTGAAAAATGAGATGTGGCCAAGACTGCAGTAGTGGCAGCAATGATGGAAGCACATGTAAGCATTTTACACTTTTGATGATTGGATAAGCATTTTAAAAGCAAGAACTGTCTTGGAAACAGGGACCAGACAGGTAAACACCCTAATGCCTGCGTTGGAGCCTGGCTCCGCCTTTGTTTGCTCCGTGACTGTTGAGTTCTTGGCTGCAGAGTGGCCCCAACTCAACTTAAAGAGCAGACAGTGCTTACAACCTTCACTCTCTCTTGGCTGAGGCACTCGCACAAGATGTGGCAGGCAGGCATTCATGTAAGTTAAACTGTCTGGATCACTCCCCTGAGGTATCTGTGCTCCTTATACAGTTGACATATCAAGGCAAACATGTAAGGCAAGCAGGCAGGATTGCCCATTGCATGTCTCCAGAGATGCAGGTCTCCAACAACTGCTCAGGGAATGCAGATAGTTATGCTGGGCTGGATGGAAGTGGATCGTCCTCCTTTTTCCAGGAGGCATCTAAAATTTTGGTGAAGCAGTGTCTAGATGAGACACCTAAATAAGAGACTAGATCACATCCCATGGGATACCCATGCAGCCCGAGAAGAGCAGAGTCACAACAGCTGTGACTCACTCATATTTTAAGCTCTAGCTATTTTAACATCTGGAACAGATGTTAGTGTTATCTATCCCCACTCACACAAAATTAATGTGTGCTATATCATAACTGTCTTGTGGGGAAATAATTTTTTTTTAATACGTATTATTAAATGTAGAATAAAGCTGAGTGTCTCTGAACTACTTTAGCCACAGAAACTGACTGCTTGCATTCTTTTCTAGGTAACTACGAATATTAAGAATCCCATAAACATAAAAGATTGATTTTATTTTTTTTTTAACTGCACATTTTGGACTGAGTTTTCAGAGCAAAAGCATACAATTAGTTAATGGAACCAAGATTTTTTGATTTCTACTGAAAATGAGATATATAACTACAAAATACTGTGAAAAAGAGGACAGTAAAATTGTTTAGTTTTTCATTCCCCCCCCCAAAAAAACCCTTAGTTTTACTAGTGGACATAATCTGTAAGAGGACTAATGAGGCAATGCAGTCACATCAAAATAACAGTTCTTGCCTTCATACCTGAATTTCAATTTTTGTGTTGAATATGTAATTTATAGACATTGATCTTAAAATCAAACAAACAAAAAACCTCACCTAAAAAAGAAAAAAAACCAAGAAAACACTTTCCAAAATTCTCAATTTTTCACCTTGTGTTCACATGCCTAGGTGTGTAAGTAATTCAGTTTTAATCACTCTCTGAACTAGTTCATCACATACCTAATTTACACATGGTAGAGAAAACAGCTTATTAAGACCCCTTTGGCATGGCAGCCAACCACAAACCCTTCATCATATACACCTCAGCTGCTGAATAATAGGTTTTTTAAATAAGGAACTAACATGAAACTCTAAAGCATCAAAACAACTTACAAAAGGATTAGCTATTATAAAAGCTAATCTATTAACAGTAAATAGTGGGTTGTTTTCTTTTTTTTTAAATCTAACCATTCAACTCAATAAATACAAGAGGCTCCCACATGCTTCTTCAGGTAAAGTCCAGATCTGCTCCTTCATTTGCTGGGAACACCACAATTACATAATGCCTATTAGGCCTACACTTAGCTTCAACGAAGGATGAGATCCTAGTGCTGGGCATTATTGCACCTGGCTTCTCCACACCTAGTGAAGACGCCTAAGGTCACGTTACGGCAAGGGAGGAAACTCAATGTGTGAAGGGCAGAACCCACAGATACCAGCACATTCACAGTGGGGATGAAGCTAAGCCAGCAGATGGGAAATAAGGAGAGAGGAGGAGCTTACAGCAGCTTTTTCTCTGTGCACGCCAGCTATTTCACCTGCAACGATGCCCTTCCTCTACCGCAAAGTCCCAGCCCATGAGTGGTGCAGGAGGCAGGAGAGGCAGGTTCAAATATCCTCCTCTGCCAGGTCCAGCCTGAACCCACAGCCCAAAACAACCCGACCAACATTCCACCAACATTCTGTGGGAAATGCTGAGACAACGTCTCTTGGTGAACTAATTACACTCTGCATCAAATAATGAAGTACTTAGGGAGAGAGAAGAGTGATGCTACAAACCTAGGAGTTTCCAACATCTACCCACGAAGAAAGAGGCCTTGCTTTCATTTTCTGCTAATATTTGTTTTATAAAAAACACCTTAAAAAAATACTCATCCCACAAATTTATAAGCGAATAGTCTTCTCTGAAGGACAAAAAAAAAAAAAAGCTAGGAAGCATTTCCCACGTACAATGGTATGCATTGAGTTATTTGCAACAACTTTATCTGCAGCTTATTGAGAGCAAATCATAGAGAAGGAGAGATGAAACAAGTTTTGTCCAAAGTACAGATAAAACCAGGCTTTTGCTAAAAAACACTGTTACAAAATAAAATGAGTTCTAGCTTCATCTCCTGTTTAATCTCCTTTACTCTGCTAGTAGACTTTCTATATCCCTAATGCAAGTGAGGAATCACTGCAGGTCCACGGAGCCTCAGGAGCTGTACTGATGAGGCATGAGATCACTGCAGGATGTTAATTTATTTTACTCCTTATTTATTTTATATTGCAATCTTTTATGTCTACTTACATTTATTTACAAATGTTTTTCAAATCTAAAGCTTATTAATTTACAAATATTTGTATTCTTATATTAAATACATACTTAGACACAACAAGTAAGAACCCTAGCACTGGAAAATGCAGACGCAATCAGTTTCAGTAATTTAAGTACACTGTTAGCAACAATGGAAAATACCATTTATGCACTTCAGTGAGCTACAGCTCTGTTTTCTATGTATAAAGACAGACAAATATATAGGACCAATCATCAAAAGACACCGAATGGCTCAGCTCCATTTGTGTCACCTGACTCAGGAAATTAAAATGTACGTAATATTTGAACAGGCAGATGCAAGGTGCAATTCTATCCAGTAAATTGCATTCACCTCCTAGTGTTCTCAATCAAAACATGTATTTTTTGGTCACAATCTGAAGTTAAAAGGGTAAAAAAATTCTCCTTTCCTGTGACAGCAGAGTGAATCCTGTTTATTAACGCAGATAATATTGGGGTCTCTTCCAAGGAACCAGCCACGTTGTTGCAACTCTGCTCTCCTGAGATGCTCGGCATCAAGCAGCTTCACCACGGGACACCAAGGGTGCCAAAAATCCCTAAAAATCACTGATAAAACTCTCACCAGCCCCAGGAATTCACGATGAGGACTTAATTCAGAGAGGTCTTAGGAACTCAAATTTGGAGAGGTCTCAACCACTTGATCCCTGACACAAAATTATTTGATGTTTTTAATTTAAGTATGCTTTTACTTTGCATAGGTGAACACTTCATATGACCTCTCTACTCCTCAGCTTCTGCTACATGATTTTAGCCTGCTGGCAGGCTAGCATCCGATAAGACATAATCAAGTGTAAAGGATTTTTTTATTATTATTATTTTTGCATTGTTTAAAATATTTTCACACTACTTTCTTTCTCTCAGAAAGTAACAGAGTAACTGCTAGTCCTTGTGGTTCATGGAAATAGTTAACATTTGATATATGACATGAGCACTATACACTAGGTGTACTTTGAAAGTGCAACATATCCAAAATCCCAGTTCAGCAAGTTATTTGAAATTGTTTTCTTAGCTTTAACAAAAAGTGGTGGAAGAGACTAAAATTTATGTTCTTAAACACTTGCTAAATCAGGCTTACCTGATAGAATTTACTATCTTTACTATCAGATCTGTTATTGTCATCAGTAAAAGCACAGCTGAGATCTCAAACTATCGCCTTCAGTTAACTGTGCCAAAAAAATAGACAATTGGTGATCCGTTTAGAGTATTTCAGAAGTCCATCTAAAAAACCTGTGCCATTGTTAGGGAGCCTTTTTACATGAAGATTTATGGGAATCATGAAACCTCATGCCATCTTTTTTCATTCATTATCTGAAGCCATTTTTCCCTTTCCTGGAGATGAGATAGGCAGCAGCCTGTGTGGAGGGGGCTGTTGGCATAGACACCATAGGCTGCTACAGTTGATGCACATGATTGGACTGACACAGCTATTTTTCTCCCCTTTTTTTTTTAAGGGACATTTTTCTGAAACTGTTGTGCAACACCAAGTCAGCAAGATGTAAAGATAAATAGCCGGTATCTATATCCCAATTAAGTCATTAATAACATGAACTAGGTATCAACCCAGTCATGAAGTTCTTTCTGAAACTCAAAGAGCTTCGAGAGTTGACTAGAGAAAGACCATTAACCTTTGCAGAATATGTCTCTATATGCTATGTTAACATATCTTTAACAGTTGCATTGGGAATTTTTACTGAACTCTGCTGTTGTAGTGATATTAATAATACTAAATACTTTAAATATATATATAAATAATATAGCCTGATATAGATATAGATATATAGCCCCAGCCTTCCAGGCAGTCATCACATGAGATCACCAAATGTGGTCAAACACTTCCAAATAAGTACAAAGCACTTTGCTTTAACTTTAAATCTTGTACTTTCTTGAACGACTTATTCTGAAATATCAACTAATCAGATGCTTTCCTCTTCAAGAAGTAAAATAACTGCTGTCCACCATGGTCTGAACCTTTTGAACTGCTTCTCATACTCGCAGATGGAACAAATACAAATATTTGCTTCATATAATCCTAGTACAAAGCATAGGAAATACTGAGTTGTACTTATAAGAAAGTAACCAGCTATGACTTTATTTCATAACCTTATGACCACTTTATGACTTCACCATATTCCTCCCAAAGAGGAAAAACATCTCTGGTAGCTTCCTTGGAGGAGTCTGGGAATGCTACCCGGGATGTCAGGTCCCTAAAGCAGAGGTCAAAAGACTCCAGGATATGCATGGGAGGACTTTCTGGTAAATCCTGGAGGAGAGAGTTTCCTTTAAAGGAGAAAAAACATCTCAGGAAGCTTCCTTAGAGGAGTCTGGGGCCACTACCTGGGATCTCAGCTCCCTAGAGCAGAGGTCAAAAGACTCCAGGACATGCCTGGGAGGAGTCTCGGGTGGATCCCAGAGGAGAAAGTTTCGTCCAAAAGAGAAAAAGCATCTTGGGAACCTTCCTTGGAGGAGTCTGGGGCTGCAGCCCGGCATCTCAGGTCTCTAATCAAGCAAGTCTTAATCCTTCACATTAGAAATAAAACTGCATGTAAATAATCATAAATAATGCTTGTTAAATAAGAATGGTCAGCTCCTAAGAACAAAAACATAAGAACACCTAACTTCCATAGGCCTTAAAAAAAAAATACATGTCTATATGCAAAACAGTGGATTAGATGTGCTGAATGACCCGAGGCTTTATTGAGGGCACAGAGCACTAATGACACTAAACAGTGTCAATAGTATTTTATTGGTCCCCTAAATGTCTGAGCAAAGAAAATCCCATGCAAGGAAGAACACAACAGGTTGGATGCCTCTCTATTTCTCTCTCTCCCAAAAACCAAATGCACACTCAGTGATTGCTTTCTAATCTCCTCCTCGTAATCAGAAGGAAAACCTGCAGATGGGAAGCTCACTGCAGCCAGGTTAAGCAGAAGGGCTCAGAGTTGGCTGAGCTTCTTTCTTTTTCTGAGGAAATTCTCTTCCAATTCCTCTCCCCACCTCCTTTTTATTGCCAGCAACCTCTTTCAAGTCCTTGTTTGGATACTTCTCCTCAATGTTTTCCTTATGCCCTCCAGACTGTGATCAAAGGCCCTGCTGTACCCCCTTTGTAGGCAGGAGTCATTGCTCCTCCTTGCTGCTGCTGACAGCAGTGTCTAGGGATGCCTGTGCAGTGCTGAAAAGGCAGCAGGAAAGTTGAGGAGAGAGGAGAGGACCCACTATTATAAAAAAACACTGAAAAATAATGCGTGTTTTAGGTACCACTGCTGGTTTTCCCCTAGCCCCACTGTACTTACTCATAAAAGTCAACCATACTGTCACCAGGTAACCTCTGAAAACGGTCTATACAGCAAGATCTTCTGTTAAAGCTAAGGACAGTGTAAATAATAGTTAAAAAAATAATTTTACTTCTTCTCTGGATGCATCCTATCTGTTGGCACTTTCAAATAGCAGATTTTTAAAAACAGCCTTAAAAAGTTCATTTTTTGCTCCTGCTGCTTGCTGTGCCTTTGCCTGCTCTCGTACAGCAACTCCCTAATCTCACACTCAGAGCTGGTCTGTGGTACTGGAGCTCAGCTCCAGAGGAGGCGGCTTGGCAAGCAGTCTGCCTTGCTGCTGAAACTGGGGTAGTTCCCTAGCGAGAGCAGAAAAGAACAAAGGAGCCTGTAATGCTACAAGAGGACTACAAGGAAACACAGGAAGGAGCTCATTCTTGTTTGGAAACACAAAAAAAAGATTGCCGATCAAAACACTGAATTAACATTATTAAGCAGTTTCTTCGTTGCAGCATAGCAGCCAGAGCAGGCAACACAAACAGACCCCAGGAGATGCACGCAATACAGTATCTTGCACAAAAAACAAATACATCAAACTTACCAGCCCGACTTTGTGCTTCTTTTGAAAACAGAAAAATAACCAGTATTACTACCAATTAGACTTTCAAAAGAGCATAAATAACTCATGTGTCCAAACTCCACTAAGTTTCAATGAAGTTAACTGCCTTACTTCTCTTGAGGTTTCTCTAGCCTACGCAGTTACTTCAAAACTTACTGGAGGTTAGACAAATCATTAAGATAAATGAGGGCCAGATTCAGAAATACTCAGGAAAAATTAAAATCATTAACATATTTAGCTCTACTTTGACATACCAAAACCAAATTACTGCTGAAATTCAGAGCTGATGTGGAAGCTCTGCATATTGTGTACTCACATGTCAGGGCTTTGGCAGACAGAAGGTGCACCAGAAAGCTGTTGCTGCACACATCACCTATTAATCAATCAGATTCGTATGAGAATGAGAAATCATCCAGCGAGATGCAAAGTTCCTGAGACTGCATTTTGTCTTTTTCCTCAGCAAAAGAGGATGAATAACTCTGTAAAAACCTGTCGTTCCCCCTACTGTTTCTACCACCACCGTTAAGACTTTGCGAATGCAGACTCAGTGTGTATAGATTTAATCTCCACTGGGCATCTGCTTTATTCCCCTGACTGTTCTTACAAAGCAGATGCAGTGAAAGTGACTGCTGACTCCTCTGTCTGGGCATTAGCACCGAGGCACCAGCCACCAGGTCAACAGACACAAGTTATGCACCAACAAACTGTTGTGCCACTTCCAGCGTGAGGTCACTTAAACTGCATCTGCTAATCCCACGGTTTTGCATGCCCGACCGAGACAAAGCAGGCAAGGCTGCACCTAAATACCCCCTTTCCCTTTAGATATAAAGGGGACTTTCCTGATCTAACCCCAGGGATTGGAGTCCATCATGCAGCTTCATTTGACGCTGTCTTGTTTTTTCTACCGAGAAAAATCAGTGCTTACAACGTGCCAAATACACTTCCCCCATGCATAACTACAAGGGAGATTAAAAAACCTAAAATGGTAAAAATATTCTCTCATCCCCATTGAATAAGGGCTTCCACTGCTGCACAGAAAGCACTGCTAGTGAGGGTGATTTCCCTTGCACTCCCTTCCCTGGACATTCCTGACAACTAGGATATATTAAACATTTTAAGTTACTAAAACCTCCAGGCACCCTGCGGACAATCCATGCTGCCTCCATACCTCATAGGTCATACCCTTAAAATCCGTAACAAAGGCCAGTAACTTCTCAATGAAGATATTCCAAATATCCAGTAAAAATGAAAGATTGTGGAATGGCATCCAGAAAGCTCCTTGTCCTCAGGGAGGCAAGGTCAGCACAGGCCTTCCCTCGCTAAACACACTGTGCTTTCATAACTCTCATTTATGTAGACTATATGAAATCAGCCACTTCACTAGATTTAAAGCCCACATTTCTTCTTAACCAAAAACATAAGCAGGGGAGAGACAGAAAAAGGTCTTAATAGTGAATGATAAAGGCACTCATAGATCACAATATATGCAGGCTTTATTACTAAAATGCTTAAAGATTAGGAATTGAAATAACCCGTTACACTATCAATATCAATTACGTGTCCTAACTTAGTTTTTAGATGCTACATGGATGCGCACACACACAAAGTACACTGTCCTAGTTTCCCTTGGATGCCTATATTCAGGGGATATCTATATTCACCTAAAGTAATGCAATGGGACTATTTTAAAGTGCAGGAGTTTGGACAATTTTTAATAAGATTACTCAGTCGCAGCGTAACGAGGAATCAAAGTAAATGGAACTTGCAGCAAGCTGGAGCAGGGGCATGCACTTCAGGCATGAGGCCATACACACACGGCCACGTACATGTGTCTGTGTATTAAACTTAATTTATACAAGATCCTACCCACGTGAAGTAATATATAAAATCCTTTAAAATAACTTGCTGTAGTTTCCAGTGGATAAGACTGAGAAAGGTAAAGAGGATTGTTCATCTAAGGTTCTCTTTTCCTCTTCCTTACAAACTACTGTAACTTGTACCTTGCTCTGGAGGAAGTTTGCAGAAGACAATTTTAAAGGGGAACAAAAAGATGGAGGGAGAGAAGGGACAGCAATATCCAGCTAGTGCCTCACCCTGGCGTGAAGACAGCAGCAGGAGCCGGGCACCCTTGTGGCAGGATTAATCCTGGCTGTACCCCTCCACCGTCCTCCCACTCTGAAGTGCATGGCCATGCACAGAGGATAATCGTGGGAGCAGGCACCAAAGTATTTAACAAATGGCATCAGTTCTATCACGGTATCCACCATGCAAGTTTGTCTGACTTTGTGCATCTCAGATGAACTGATACACAGAAAGGGAGAGGTGTGGTGTTCACATGTCACCAACACACTGGGGAGAGAGGAAGGCAAAGATATTTCTAAAGAACAAGCCAGCAACAACTGCTTAACATACATTCGCAGCGTCAAGAACTGGAAGGTGGAAATAACAGTGATGCAAGGCTGGCACCGAGCAAAAACTAGTCAAATGGCTCATGGAAATAATGTGCATACATGCACACTTGCCATTTGTATCCCTACGTGGTTTTGCATGATTGTCCTACTTTCAAAACACTTCAGTCTTTACTGAAACTTTTCCATATTCTAGGCTATCCTGACATAAACTGTAAGTTTGTAGGTGGCTTTGTGCCTTCCAAACTATTATTTTCACTAGCTTCTTGAATAATAAGTTCATGCTTGCAGAAATTTATCATTTAACAAGTTGTTTATTAATGAGAGGTCATCGAGGTTGATCAGTTAAAAAAAATTCAGCAGTCCAGTTTAATTACATCAAGCACAGGAACTGAAGTGGCCTGAATGTGTGTAAAATACTCTGGGGGCTCATAAATACAGTGTAAGAAAATTCATAAAATTCTTAAATATTGGTATGCATATGCTATGCACATTGAATCACATCACTATTACTTATGATTTGATAGTATCAATAAAAATAATTGGCATTTTCTAAACATAAGTAAGAAGCTCACCCTCAAAAAAAGCACACGCACATTGACCAAGAAAAAGGAGACAACAGAAGGAAAAAGTAGATGAGAGAAATAAGCAGGGATGATGAGAAATCATTACATTTCTACTTCATCACTGTTAGGTACTTTGATTTGCATAAATTCTATTTAATACATACAGTAGACTGGTCCATGTATCTACATGAGTCACCCTTTGATTACGAAGGGGAGGCCCCCTTTTCCCCTTGTACTGAGACAACATCTGTTGGAAGCATCTGGAGAAAAACTGTCAGACTCAGAGGGCTAACACTAGGGAAAGTGGGATCCCAAACCACAGGAGCAGTGCGTTTTAAAGCATCGGTGTCCAATGGTACTAACGTCATCTAGGTGATATTATCATGGCATGCACAACACTGGCAAAGTATACTTCAGCCTTTTCTGGTGAAAAGTTGTCCTTAAACAATAGATACATGCTTCTGTGTAGAAAAACTGCTTGAGAAGCCAAAGAAACGCAGATTGCTTCAGTCTACTTGAAGGGTTTAAGAACCCAGATGACAGGACTCAAAGCACAGCAGCTTGGTGCTTATCTTTTAGCAAATTCTGGGTGAAAAGCACAGGGTGAAGGGATGGAAGAAAAGACCATAAAGCAAAAACAGAGGCATGAGGTAATATTTCAAACACAGATTCCGCAAATCACTACAGCCCCAAAAACCAAAGTGGTTGAGATATCACAGTTCTGGGACTGGGAGAGACTGGTGCTCATGTTGTTTTGGGCCATGGGGTAGAGGGGTTTCTACATATACACATTGTATAACCACTAACAGGATCCTGGACAAACATGAACTTCAAACCAGTTATTTTTAACTGGAATACTATACATGACTGCAGAGACAGGGACTGGGAAAGTCTTAAACCTACCCGATTCCAGATGAGCACCCACTAGGTGAGCACTTACTGCTTATACATCACAGCCGCTTATATTCCCCACACTTCCCAAATACTTTTTTGAACAAGTATGCTAATAGAAAGTATTAGGCTCCTCTCACCCTCGGTGAAGACAAGCGAGCACATTGTCGGCAGGCTCCTGTACATTTGCTATACAGGAATCTGCAGGCAGAGGGGGGAAAGAGGAGGAGCTGAAAACCACAGAGTTAAAGCTGTGGGGGAAAACCAGATGTGAGTCTCTTGTGATGAAGGAAAGAGTAGTAAGAAGATGCTTAAGACTGCACTAATTACTGCTGTGGTGGAGTGGCAGCCTCAGAACTCCTATTCAAATCTCAGTTTCCTGAGCAGCTTTACAGTAAAGATAAATATCTCGTGGTGTATCTATAAAAATAAGTGTCATAATTTTGTAGAAATTTGTTTTTAAAAGTTTCCTTAAAGGAATTCATTAAAAATGCACTGGAAGCTCATTGAAAATGGGCAATATAAGTGGTTTTGCAGCTAATTCCAATCTAGATTTCAGGTAGGTGAGATATTATCTGGCCTTTGCTTGTCTGATGGCTCCCTCTCACTGGAGCACATCAGAACCAATTGCATTATTTACACTCCCCGGTATGAATCAAAGTCCAAAATGTCTTCTACAACAGAGATAAAAGAACAGAGCACAGACATGATCCATCACACAAGTGAAACATAATAAAGCTCCAACCCTAGACAGGACATCTGTCTGCTGTGCTGCAACATGAAGCCTCCAAAGTCTTTGAAGACTGATGTGGTAATTCAATTTGATGAAAAGGACCATATTTAATTTTTTATACAGTGTACAAAGTGAGTTTATATTTCAGTTTTGGTTTCTAAATGTTTAATCATGAAACATCTGAATCAGCAAAACAAGGAGGACAGTTCTCTACATCAACATGTTTTCTTTTTTGTTTTACATAATATTTAATAAGGAGCACATTTATGAATTCCCTCTGTGGATCTCAGTCTCTTTGTGGAATTCAGACCAGAAGTGAGGTAGAAATTGAGGAAGGTTTTAATGCAAAGGGATGAGCCATTCGAAGGATTCCAAATATTTTTTTTCCCCACAAAAACCACTTGATGGGCGGAACGTCAAGCTGGGCAACATCTAAGACCCCCGCCTCCCCATCTGCAATGCAGGGCTGGCACAAAGGCACATACAAAAGCTTCAAAGGTTGCAAGGGGCAGCGGGCACATTAGGGGACATCTCATCCTTGCATGTGTATGGGGACAGGAAGGGGGAAGGAAGGATGGCAACACAAGATTTTCAGTCCACACTCTTCCTTTACAAGCCCAATGTAAACAGATTACAAAAAGATGTTTCTTTGGACCTTAAGTGTTATTTGGGAAGTGAGCAATACTTCCAATGGCTCCTCTTGTTGGCAAATAGTCCCACTACTTAATGAAACGTCCCTTTTTCTTACCATATGCCAGAGAGATTACACCCAACAAAGATGGGCAAAAAATTTTAAGCAGGTTTTTTCTGATCCAATTTTCTACAGCATCACAGGCAAAGGCAAACCACAATACGAATTCTTTTGGGGAAAAAAGAATTATTTCTAACATAGTAACAACATCAGCCTCAGCCAGTTAAGTATTACCTTTAACAACACCTCATAAAACGGCATAACTTTAAAATCTTCTTTCTTAAATGCCAGAGAGTGTACATTGCAATAAATATTGATGGGAGGGGTGTGTTGCTATAGGGCAACATTTTTGGCTTGCCTGTTAATAACGTAAGAGTAGATGGCCACGCTTCAAGACAGCTTTGTGAAACTTTTCTCATGATATTCTTCAGAGATCTGTACCCTGGAAAGGATACAGGTAAGTCATACTGAAATTGCTTGAATTTTCAGGCAGTAATAGTAGACGTGCCACAAGGTCTCTATTATTGGAGAATTTAAATAGATAAAACGCAAAAAGATTAAGAAGGAAAGAAAAAGAAGAGTAAATATGAAGTACAAGAAAGGGAAAGCAGAGAGAAAGACTAGACAGCATAAAATTGGGATATACTCCTGGATAACAACAAGAGACAATGAGAATTATGGTTTTTTAAGAAAAAGTGTAAACGTTTTGTAATATTTTGTAATTTTTATTTGTGGCATATTGCACAGATCTCTCTAGTTGTGTTGAGATACAGGCTTCAGTTCAGAAAGCCTAACATGTTCCTTCTTCCATGTCAAAAGAGATTATGAACAACACTGAATACAGGCGTGTTCGCCCAACTCCTGCTCAGCGCCAGCGTGTCTTCTAGTGCTGTGTTAGGGGTGTGCTAACCAGGTGGAGAGCAATGTGCACAGTATAACGGTTAGTTTTGTCAGGTATTCAATGTGGTGGCACCAGGAAATTTTTGGACTGCAGGTGTTTATTTCCATGGAACATATACAAATACAGCCTAGAAGAGCAGTAATCTTCTAAGGTCAAGGCATTGTTTTAAAATTATCTACTACTAAAGTTTTTTTTAAATTTAATTTTAAAATTTTCTACTACTTAAATTTGACAGTGTCCCCTATGCACAATATACTCTTCCTGAAAAATGTGCATCTTGAAAATGCTTATATTTATAAGCTTTAAAAAAAGTACAATTATTAACAATGCTAAAACCAGGAATGATTTAGAATTGTATCAAATCCCATTAAGAATGCTCTTAAGTTATATGCTGTTGGTTTACACTTACAGCGTCAAACATACCCTTTCCACTCTGCCAAGGAGCCTGAAGAGCATCAGATTTGTCTAAGAACATAGAAGCTAGCAAGTGAACTCATTTCTACCAAGCACAAACTGTGCTGAAGTGCTCTCGCTTGCTCCCTCTGCTACCCTCTAGTGAACAACCAAAAATAAACTGTAAGATTCAAGTGTCTTTGCATAAGGACAATGTTAATCAATTCCGTTTTCCAGTTTCAGCCTAAAATACAGACCTCTGTCAATACCACTTTTGGCAATTACTTTTCCTGACTTTGTCACTCCAAACTGCATTTAAAAAAACATTTTTATTGAGGAGGTGATTGGACTAGTTGACCTTAAGGTCTTTCTCTCTCTAAATTCAGGACTTTTTTCTTTTTCCTCCCAGTGATACACATTGTTTAGCAGTTGGTAAGTGTTTTGCTCACGATTAGGGACTACTTGTATTCCTTTTACAGGGAATGCTGGGGAGGGGGGATGCAGGGGAGAACTGAGCATCGGAGAAACTTACAGAATTTGCAGTATTTTGGTATCCACCACCAGATACAAGAAATGGGTATTTCACTCTAACTACTTAAGAAAAACAACATTCAGGACATATTGTGAAGGTTACTACACTATTACTGTTTGCTGTTCCTCTACACCACTCCTAGCTCGTTTCCTGCCTCTTTCTGAGGATCAAACAGATGGTAAACAGAAGCTAATGCCAGTGTAACTCACCATCTGGCTAATAGATGCAGTTTTGCATAGGCTCATTAGCATGCTTCTTCCATCCCAAATCCTCCATAACAGTTTCGTTTCCGTCTGTATCATCTTCATAACATAGTTAATAAATGCAAAATGCATACATGAAGTTGCAGTTCATGTGGAACATCATCACAGCTTTTAACTAACTAAAACATCAGAAATGGGACTAGACTCAGCCCTCCTGAGCATCAGCTGCATTTGCTGTCTACTCCACTTTTTGATTATTATTATTTTATTCTGCTTGAATATTTGCCTTTAATTTACCCCTGGTTCACTGTTTGTCAGATACATACTCTGTAAGAAAAAGCAACTGTTAACTTAATCTTTATTATCTTTGTTTTACTTAGAGGAAAAAACAAATCATCAAAAAAATTGCATTAAAACTTCAGCTTGTTTGAGGTATAGCTTGGCTGGCTTTGCCAATTATAATTACTCTGAGATGCCTAAAAGCAAGAGGAAGAATGACAGGGCTAATTTTAGTCTACTCAATAGCATTAGGGCAGTTCATCAAGAACAGGTCTTTTTCTCCTTGACTAATTCTGTCACCATTTAATAGTACTGGTCAGAAGGTTCAAAACTTGGGTTATTTAAGCTCAGCAAATCACTGCTCAGAATCAACAGTGTCACAACAGGCTAACAGACAGATAAACACAGTGCCAAATAAACACACATGCAGGCCAGAACTGGAAACAGGATTCATCAACAGTCAAGTGGAAGTCAAGAACATCAGCACTTTGCATTGCACCAATTCAGGATTCACAAATACCTACAGAGAGACACCAGTATATCATCAACTTTAAATGAAAATGGGAAACATTCAGAGGAGGGGAGAATCTACAATGTTCACTAATATGTTATCTATAAGCATATTCATATAATTAGAGCAAGTAGTTAAGAGCGTGAAACTGTTAGGCCAAATCCTGGGGGGAAGACAGGAACACCAGTCAACTGAAGCCTGCACAGGAGGAGGATGCTTCAGCAGCACAAGCACCGCCTGCTCTACTGCCAGCCGCTGCCCCATGCAGCAGCTGTGGTTCACAGGTACGGCGTTTCAGCCATCCCAGACTTAAGATTGGTCTAAATTGCTACTAAGGTTTGAAAGAAGAGAGGCAACTAGCAGGAGACAGACAAGGTTATCACTGAACTGAAATGAGCAGGGCATCAACATTAGATTTTTGTTGGTTTAGGTAGCCGTGTGACTTGGAGCTAATGGAAAGGGTAGCAAAGGGTAGAAAGAAAACGAGTGTGCAAGCAGCAATGATGGAGAAGAAAGAGGAAGCAAGAAAGAAGAGAAAATCAATAGAGAACAGAAATTGGTAGAGATAGGAGAGAATCTGGAGGTGCACAAAAAATGTTGGTTGCACAAGCCAACAAGAAGAAAGCTTGACATCTAGATATGCCCAATAATTTTCAAGGATGACATTTCAAATACACCAAGGACATGCTGCAAACAACTTCTTTACTCAGATTCATCCAGATGTAAATATAGCCTACGACCAGTTTTCAGAAAGCCAAACTTACTTAGAAAACTTTCTTTGGCAACAATTCCAATATGGACAGCAACACAATTTAAGAACGTAACTCCTACCCACCCATCACTGAGATTACAACTTCAGTAGAGGTCTGATGGGTTTTGCCCCAATTTTATTTGGCAAGACTATCATTACTCTTTTATACTTGCACATTGACTTGAAAGCATAATGGTTTGGCTTAAGACTACTGAGTTACTACCATTAATTTAAGAACTTTGAAATACCTGGCTTTTAGAAAATAAAATATAGAGAGAGTTATCCTGACTCTGAACAGAGGTGGCTAATTTCAGATTTCTTTCCACAAGGTGCTGAAGACCCCCAGTTTCAAGTGATGGTATTTTTGTCATAGGTGCTTTGCACTGCGCAAGCTTTGACGTTAGTCTTCTAAGTTTCAGAATTCCCACCTGATCTACTGGCAAAGTGCTTCAGTTTTTAAAGTGCTGTTCTCAAGGCAACAATGCATTGCTTAATCCCACATTGGACAAATTCCACACTTCAGCAGCAAGCTTGGTTCCAAGCAGAATTTGCAATTGTCAGCCCCCAGTAAAAAAAAAAAAAAAAAAAAGAGGGTATTTCTGGCCTCTTTTGTAATACCAACCGTTTATGTTTCTACAGCTCTTTTCCAGTCCTTTGTGTTTCTACATCTGATCTGTGCCTCATGGCTATCGGCCTCATGCTGTTCTTCAGCAGAAAACGACAGGCAGCAGCATGAAAGGGATGGCTAAGAGAGTCCAAGGATCTATTTTTCTCAGCCCCAGACTGCAACTCTGTTTCAGCAAGCTCCTATCAATAATCATCATCTCACACCTAACATGGCAATATTAGGACATAAGGTCCACTGTTGTGCCAGGGTCTAAGGCAGTACACAGAAAGATCCCAAAGATCAAAAAAAACCCCCAAACAAACCAACCACCAAGAATTCTGCACACAAGACAATTAACTCCAAAAGAGTTAATCTATCTAAAATAAGTACTGTTTGGGCTTGCTGTCACAAATATAGTGCACCTCTCTCAGCATTACTCATCTGGATCCATTAAAGGTATCCACCAAATAAAGTGCTGGGATGGGGGCCGCACCTACAAAATAAGATTACTGAGTATAAATCCCTCCAATAGTTGATGATGTGCCATTGGTGATGGGGTGATGCACAATTCCAAGGTCTTCACTAGGAATCAAGAACTTCTAAATCAACAAGTTTAATCAATTGGCATATGTCCACAAGACAAAATTCAAGAAGGGGGTGGCTTATATATGACATTATAGTCATATGGAACATTTTGACATACCCATCCCAGGTGGGGATCATAACAAATACAAGAGGATAATTACTACCTTATTAGAATATAATTTTATAATATTATAGTCTGCACTTAGCCTGATAATACTAAAGACATAAAACAATCATCCACTTAATTATTTCAACACTTGAACAATACAGAGAAGATGAAAGATTTTCTAGAACTGAGATTTATCTCTGTGGAAAAATCCTTTTTTTTTTTTTAAAGCAACAACATTCCATATCAGGATTAACAAAAGTGGGTTTTTTGCGGCAAAACCCAGAACAATTCCAAGGTATTTCAGGCAAATTAAAGCATTGTGTATGGTAAAACTGAAGTTTTTATTTCCGGTGATTTTAGCTTCAAGGTGCATACACACATTCTCTCTCCCTCCTCACTGCTCCGCCACCCACCAAAAAAAATTCAAAGCATCACTGAAATCTGATTCTTCCAGCAGGAAAACATAATTTTGACCAAATGGCATTTCCCAGGAGAAAAATAGCAGCATGAAAAAAACCTAACCATTGCTTTCTCCAAAGCTATTCCTGTGGCAATGGCGAGAAGTATGCCACGCATGTCAGACAGCTCTAGTACAGCCTTCAGCTCCTGTCTCCTACTTCAACAAATCCCCTGTTAGAGCAATCAGAAAGCATACTGCCTACCTTTGGCTTAGTTCATTCCCATCTTCCTGCTTCTGACTGGGGCAAAATTAGCTAAACCATCTGGAAACATTATGATTATCCATTTGCAGAGGGAAGTCTGGTGGTTCTTTCCATCTAACTCCTTCAAAATAGTATATGAACCATTATTGTTTCTCTGTTCAAGAATTCCAAATGGTTTTTTTAGAATAAAATAAGCCAAATTCGGAACCACTCTGGAGGGAAGGCCTGCCAGAAGTAACACCCACAGACTGAAAAACGTTCACCGCCCACCAGGACTGGTGCAGAGTCCTTCCCAAGCCAGTCCCAGGTACTGCCGTCCAAAACTGGTGCGACAGGCCCAGCAGTAACCCAACTTCTGTCGCTCGAAACCCCGAGCTCTGCTAGCTCATAACCCTGAGCTCGCCTAGCTTGAAATCCTGAGCTAGCTCAAAACCTCAGAAGTTACCAGCTACCACAGAAGGAATAATCTCAATACTGCAGTTCCTTCTTGCCACGAGGTCATTATTATTCAGGTATTTGTACTGTAGCAGCAACAGCTTATCTGGTGCAGATAAACCTCTAAAATCTCTTCTGATTTAAAAAGGACAGTCTGTAAATGGATTTCTCCGTGCAGCTCCTCCTCTATTTCAAGTAAGCCAGGAGAAATTCTCTGCTCTCAGACTGGTGGGGGCTGGTGCAAAGCTGCACCTTTCCCTGGCAATATAAGCCTCCCACCCTGCACACTGCTGTTACCCAGTGCCCTATAGGAAACAAGAGGAGTTCTGACTGGTTTCGTTGCCTATCAACAGTTTAAAGCCTGCAGTAAACATCTTCACTCCACCACCTTTGCCTGTGTTTATCAAGAAGAGTACCCAATTGTCCGAGATTGCTACCAACCACCACTGGCATTTCAGAAGATAAGAATAACCTTAACCATGAATATGCTCAAATGTGCCACACACTTACCATAACTTTTCAAATGTTACCCTCGGAGATATCCTAGGAGAAACCCTAGGAGAAACTCCACAGCTCTTATCAGCTAAAATTCAAAGGAGGAAGAGAAAACAACAGGATGAAACATGCACAGGCACATTAGGGGAGTAAGGGGAGACGCTCCGTCTTGCCTGACCAGGATGTAGCAACTTCCAGCGATTGCAGCCCAGTGCCTTCACCAAACTGGTTTGCGCCTTGAAGGGTATGTCAGGAAATCAAAGACACGTCATATGCTTTTGTTGTGGCAACATGCTTAGATATATTTTTTAAATAATACATATAAAATACATATTGTTTGCCAAAGTGGACATTCATTTTTCTGCTGCATGATTAATTTATGGTTAGATATAGGTGTCTACAGGCAAAACCTACACCTAAGCAGAGTAGGGTATCAGCTACAGGTTTCACATTACTACTACCCTTAAGAATTCAGTGAGGAACTAAAATCACGCAATGATGGAATGACTTTCCCAAGGTTATGCAGGAAGTGCCTGGCAGAAATGGGAATCAAACCTTAAACCACCAGAGCCTGCTTATGCACAAAAATCAAACTTCCACTCTCCTGAATTTGGAAAGAAGAATTGAAATCAAACTGCTGTCTTAATCCACCAGAAACATATAATTGTATGCTGCATAAATTATGACTAATTTACTTGCAGCTATATGTCTATTTTGCTAATATTGACAGCTTATTCCATATGTTAATCATAATATATAATAATTTTCTTCAGAGTTGTGGTATACTAACACCCTTCTCTAAAACTGGCCCAAAATTTTTTTACATTTTAAAGTACTTCTTTCAAAACCTGTATTCAAAATTTATCTGAAGTTTTCTCCATCTTTTCAAAACTCAAATGTACTAGCCTCCAACTCTATAAAGTCCAAGTCGAGTATCAATGCCTGGTTTATTTTAGCTCTGTGTGCCCCACTTGCAAACAAAAAGCCTCTAATGAGATTAAAAGAAAAAAAATAAATCAAGTAAATAGAACCAGTCACTTGGGCATCTTAGAAGATCATTTCATGTCCATGTAAGTTTGCCTGGGACTTAGAGCTCTCATACTGAAGAAATAACATATTGGCCACAAGAGCCTGTCGTTTACTTTGGCCATGGGTTAATGGAAAAAGCAGAACAATAAATAAAAGGCCATTTGTCTCCACCTTGACCAGTGTTGTATAGTATGTTAAAACAATGTAAACCTGAACTGTGTAAACCTTCATCCCTCAAAAATTATGAATGGCTTCTCTGTGCTGGAATGTTTCACCAATTCCTGCTAAGTGATTTGCAAGGCTGAGTAGAAAAGCAGAAATATCTTCTCTGTTTCTCATATAAGGATCATCACCTTTTTGATTCACCTTAGGAACCAGCTATGAGAGAGGATCAGAATGGGCAGTGGTTCCTACACGGCTTGTTTGAGCCCAAACGATCAGATTGAGATCTTTCTTGGTGTCACTGATGATAATAAATGTGATGGTATTAGTCCCTTCCTTGCTGATCAATGTCCAAAGATCTCCATATAACTGCAAACAATTCACAGCCGTATTTCATGAGCTCCTGAACTGAAAGAGCCAGCAGGCAAATAAGACTTGTGCTGCACTGGTTTAGTTCTATTAAAAAAAAAAAAACCCAAACAACAACAACGAAAAAAAACCCTCACATTTGTCCCAGGAACTACATATAGCTGAAAACAATGACATTAGTCTTTGCTGTGAGAATATTACAGTCATTCAGATCTGTCTAAATGATAAAAAGAGAAATTACTATTAGAAATAAAAGGACTTGAAATTATTTCTAAGGACATCTATATTTAAACTCCAAAATAGCTAAACCATAAAGCATGTATTTAATAGTAGTAAGCTCTGCAATCAAATGACACTTAATTCCTTAGACACAGACCTACTTATCCACCTAGTCTTTAGCACTGATGTGTTAAAATCTAACTTACAATCTCAAAAGCTGATACAAGAAAATGTGAATTCCTGTTTACAGGATGTTATAAGGCAACTTTAACCCACGTATCAAGATTATACTTTAGGAATGCTACTCAGGACAAACACCCCTTTCTGGTTTTGGGCGAACACATTCCCAAACCTTGGGTGGTTTAGAGCACACCAGAGGGTGCCCAAAGGCAGCTCACGGGCTTTGCCTGCCAGCACCGCCAGGTGTTGCTGTAGGAGTCTGACCTGCCCCACGGTTCCTCCAGGGACACGCTGACCATCTTGGCTACATGTCTCAAGGTGGACGTATAAATTGCTGTGTGTGACTATCTTAAACACTTCACTTTGGTTGATGATAAATATGCTATGGGATACTCAAAGAAGAGGGAAACGAGTGTGAGGATTAATCTAAGCTCAGTAAACGTACTTTCTTCTACTCCCCCCAGCTTCTGTACATGCAAATTACTCCCACTTACACTCTTCCCATTTCAATGGAAATCAGAGATGACACTTGAATTAAGCTGCTTTCTGTAAACCTCTACTTAACCTACTGACACCTAGTCTGCTATGCAGCATCTAAGGCAGCCTATATTGACAACAAACTCCCAAACAGGCTTAGTAAAGGTTTCTCTTGCCATACAATCATTCCTAAGGCAAACGTTAGGTGAGCAGGTGTTGAATGGAGCCTTCAAGTGTTTCCAACTGGAAAACCTGCATGGGAGGGGGGTATCTTTTTAATAACACAGAATCTAAAATTTAGAGAGTAATAACCATTCAGACAAGACCTTTACCTTCCGTAATGATGCAACAGCTCCTTGCTGCAACTGACTGGAAGTTATCCATCAAATTAATTCCATTTTTAAAGTCACAATACTTATTTTTTCATTGTTCCTGGACATCAATTCATCACCATAGTGGAAAAACTGAGAATGCAGTTTATAACTAGAGAATTGATGGAGACACGTTCACATGACCTCACCATTCACATCACTTATCAGTAAGCCCAGAATGAGTAGCAACTCACATATTGTTTTTTTGCCTAAAAGTCTGCCTACACAAATATTTTAACCTTTCCCTAAAGACTCTGCCTCTCTGCTGCCTGCAGCAGGGCCTCGAAATTCAGCAATAACAAAGCCTTGACCTTAGATGCACGTCTTCTGTCATGTTGTGACATTTCCTGCTAGGTTCTGGGAGATGTAAACCTTTACAAACCTTAACTTGCCTTCTCAAAATAAAATGCTAGCAGCATTTTGACATGAATGAACACAAATCCTTTCCCACAGTCATGCCTTGCCACGTCCCCTCTTCAGTGAAATCCAGTCCATAACCACCCTGACAGCTGATCCCACTTTCTGGAGGATAAAGGAGGCCAACAAATGAGATGCTCCTAAAAAACTTTAACTCAAACAGCCCGTGTCAACATTGGAGAAGCCACCTAGGAGAGAGCAGATTCTTTCCAAAGGGAGGGCAGAGTAAGAAGCAGAATGAATATAGGTTAGAAAATTTCCATCTCCCAAGTCATCTTCCCTGGACCCTGCCATCCACTTTGTCCCTAAGCTGCAAGGTCCCAGGCACTGTCAGCAAGACATCGGGGCTAGAGCTCCAGCACTTCATGCCCCACAACAGCTCCAAGCTCAGGCAGGGACAGGATTGTCAGAGCCCTGCTCTTACCTCCACCCACATTTTAAAGTCCAACTTTTGCTGATTTGAAGCTAATGCCTGATTCAGAAAACGGAATTCTTTCAAAAGTGTCAGAAAGTTCATTTATATCTGGTTATAGTTTTATAAACTCCTTAAAATTCAAAAGTTGGAGCTAATTCCAGCATTAATTGCCTAAATATTCAGCCAAATTGCTTCCCTGCTCCCAAGTCAGAGGGTAAAAAACCAGGCTGATGTATCTCAAGGTTTGCAAACATAATTGCTTTGGCATCCATAGCTGTGAATTACTGACAGCTCTTCATAGTATCCAATCTGCTTGAATATTCAAAAGTTAGACTTCAGGGATCACTGAAATTGATGTCGTTTTCCTTCTTTTTTTATGGGTTTGGCTTTTATATGCTGTAAACTGGGCTTTATGCACACTTCCTTACTGAATACCCTCAGTATGCAAAACACTGGTATTTTCCTCTACTAATGGTGAGATATTTTGACACAGAAAAATACACACACACATATACATATCATCAATAAAACGTTATTAAAAACTCAAAATAGGCAACAGACACAGAAGAGGGTTAATCTTTACTTTTAACTGCTTTTCTAAAAACAACTACCTTTCAAGTTCACTGCCATCCTTTACATATCTCTGCCCTCCAAAGCAGCTACTCTTTACTTGCTTCCCCCCTCTTTATTTAGTAGTTGTCCATGAACTATGAGAGCACAAAATGCACCCAGCACATTTTGATTAGGATTCTAATTTATAATTATATTCCTGTTAGCAAACATGCCTACATTAAATATTTATTAAATTCTCATTCATCCATTTGGAAGTGATTTCTGTCAATCATAATCATGAAGTCTGTTTTTCAGAGCAGTAAAAGCTGCAAGAATGGTTGGCAAGCACATAAAAATTGACTTTTTGCATACACCTACTCCAGGTTTCTGCTTCGGGGAAGGAAAAGTGAAGAGTTTTCCTGTGCCCAGATACATACTGTAAACAATGCAGCTGACAACTTTGGCAGGTATAATTTCCTAAGAAAAGCAAAAGTCAACTGCAATATCTTAAAAGAAATCAAAGGGCTGTTCTGCTATGTTGAAAACTTTCTGATAATTCTGAGGCTGCCATGCATATTTCCTACAGAAATATCTATTTTTCTGGGTTTTTTTTAATTCAAGTCCTAATCAATTAGCATCTCCTCTTCCACCTCCCTGCCCCCGGCTAAAACACCACTTCTTTTCCCTAACCTACACTACTCACACTTAAAGCTGTGGGTGCCTGTGTTCTCCCTCTTAACACGTTAAAATCGTTTTTAACAGCTTAGTTTACAACTGAATGCCTGTAATTTCCTAACGTGTCCTGGGGCAGTTTCCTAAACTGTGTCATTATCCCGACAAGTCTTCAGGGATAGGGCTAAGCGGGGTTCAAAATGTTATCAACAGCGCTCCCTCGGGGCTCTTAAAGAGTTTTCCTAGTTATTTGGGTGCTTAATAACAATTTGGGGAAAGTGCTTTCATTTTTTTTTTTTTTAATTTGGCATTATCTTTCCACCACATTTTTTCCACAACTAACAAAGTCATTGTCCATTTTCATTTGTAGAAAACCAGTATTTTCTATTGCCTCTTTTGTATTTTCTCAAGATGTTCTATCACTAATTTCATAACACCTTCTTCCACTGAACACTTTTTTCCCTAAGCACTTCCTAAATTGCTATTAGGAAGGCTCTTCTCCCTTATTATATGTTTAATCTTTCTAACACTCTACCTCCACTAAATTTTACAAGATTATTGTAAAACATTTCAGAAATGAAAAAGAAAATGACATTTTGTCACATTAATTGCAAAATGATTTTGAGTTTTACAGGAATCATTTTTTTCAATTTATTTTACTCTTATTCAGCATCATCTTATTAACAATGACAGCCATTACATGTCTCACTGTTTCAGTATGGGGAAGAAATCTGCAACCACAAAAAAGCTATACACTTTCTTTTTTCTTCCCCTCCTTGAAAATGCACTGCAGAATTACTCTGAACATCTGAGCGTCAAAGGGAACTGAATGTTTTTACGTAGTACAAGTAGCTCAGTGGGTTTATTTTGCCTTCGTTTTTATCTTCTTTACAAGCTGATAAGAATGGGGATTGCTTCTTTGACACATAGTACAGGAACACTAAAAAAAAAAAACTGGCTCCTGCTTCTGCTTTTGACTGAATTTGCGTATTTATTTCAAAATAATAGGGTGAACCACAACTGTTGGCCAGACTCTCTGTACCTGGGGAGAGAGTCACTGATTAAGATTAAGATCTGTAAAATTATTGGAAATTAACAATCAAGTGATAAGTTGAGGTTAGAATTCTGGCAGAAATCAAAATACTGCTTTGAAAGACATCTGCAGTTAGTTACAGGTGCTCTTGTCTATTTGTTGGTTACATCAGTGAGATTATGCAGCACCCACTCTCATCCAGGACCACGCTTTCGGCTCCTTATGCAGTGCACGACTATCAAATACTGCAACTTTCTCTGTCGATGTAAAGCTTGAATATGTCATAAGATGACCATATGCCAACAGAGGTCACTCAAGATAACAGAGGAAATACATTCAAGGGCATATTGCATCTTGTGTGGAGCCTGATTTGAAAGACTCTAGCTCCCACAAGAGCAGCCTCTTCAGACAAGGGTTAGCACTGATTTTTCTAAGTGGGTTCCGAGTTACTGTGAAGCCAGCCCCCAGGCACGCCTCTGGATGGCTGGCACGGAGGTCCTCTTCACAGCATGCAAGGGCTGGTGATGTCCTGGAAAAACTGCTCAGAGTTGGAGCTGAGCAGAAGACTCATGCTACGGGGTTCAGTGCTGCTGTGAAGTCCACAAAGACAGAAATCCTGCGTCACTAATAATATCTGTTCTTCTTTGAAACCCTGCAACAAGTACATGACAACCTCCCATTCAAGAAATCTGCTTCCTGTGTTTATCCGCTAACTTTGATGAAAAAGATGTTTCTATAATTTTGTAAAGTGTCAAAACAGAAGACTGAGCTGGATTCCAAAAAAGAAGTTAACATCCAAGATCCCGTCTAGCTCCAAAGAGCATCAGTGTAATTTTGACCTATAAATTCCAGATTTATACTATAGCAATGAATAGAATTCCATTGCCAAGTTTGATCTGCAAAGCTAAAACACATCCTTCACCACATTTTTAAACCTACTGAGGTCAATAAAATCACCAAGTGAGAATTAACATTAGTTCTCCAGGTATGATGCAGAATCACATTTTAAATTCTTTTTTTCTAGTTTTAGGAAACATAAATAACAAGACATAGTAAATAAAATGGAAAATAAAATATGGCTTCTAGCCCTGGACAGCCACATTTTTTCCCCACATAAGATTACTTCTAGCACATTTAAGTTAATAAAACAGAGGTAAACTGTAGGAATAAAACAAGTACTATTCTTATAAATTTAGTGATAATGTATCATATTTAGTAGAAGATAGGTTGAGTAATAGACACCTGGTAATAAGACAAATTAGGTACTTCCACACTTCATACTTTAACTTTTTATTTTCCTTAAGGCAGGTTACTGTTCTTGACTATAGGCCAAAACTAGCTATAGCCAACATCATTCAAGAGTTAACTGTTTGGTTCTCAAAATTAAATTATGAAATTTATTTTCATTTATATAGTGGAATCATTTCTCCATTAAAACACATAGTTGATTCAAAGTGGACATTGATTAAATATTAATGTAGTTTTGTAACACAATTAAAAGATCACAAAGCTAGAAACAAAACATTAATGCTCACAAAATATTTTAAAGAGAGTAAAATATTCCCTTGAGACAGAAATCCACAGTTATTTGCATTATAACTACCAGAATGGCATTGCTTCTTTTCATAAGATTACAGATTAAATGAAATTTGTCCAAACTAATTTTTTATATCCAATTGGTTTTCTTACCTATTTGAATGGGATTTTGGCAGAAGATTCTAATGTTTCCTATTCTTAAACTTTTTCATATGAAATTCTATTTAGAAGGTAACAGATAGCTTAATGCACTACAGGAGGATTCTTTGACCTAATTACTATGACTAGTAAGCTTTAATATTTTTCTCCCCAGTTATTTATTTGTTTCACAGTAGGAGCTCAATCCATTTCTTTCCTGTTAGGAGAGGGACATATATTTCTACCTTCCATGTAAATATTCTTAAATGTTAACAATGATCTAGCAGTTGATTAACTATGTGTATTTATTTATCTATATTTTAGCTTGAACTACTGAATGAATGGAAAGAAGAAAAACAAAACAAACTATAACTGTTAAAGAGGGTGCTGGAGAGTACCCAACAAGGAAAGCATTAACAACCACTGACATGGAGCTCCAGCACAAAAATAATTAACACTGGCCAGCAATGAAAGCCATAGGTAAATTATTACTGACAAGCAGAGAAATAAGTGAAGTTCCCTTGTAATTTAGCTCAACCACCAGGACAGCCTCCCGGCTGTGGAGCTGCTCAGAGCCCTCTCTCCTGAGTGCTAGAGAAATTCCCAAATGGAGACTTGCTCCGTAACCTTCCCTGCAGAGTCCAACCTAGGAGGCATTGTCAAGCTCATCCATTGGACTTCCGGCCCCAAAGCAGCAGCGAGCAGGAGATTACAGCAGCATTCGTACCACCAGCCCTGTCTCCATCCTTTGTGGATGGCTGTTCAGTGGTTGCAGCACTCTTGAGTTCTGCAGGAAACTCCAACTTGTTTCCCTTCCTGAACCCAGGGAGCAAGGATCCCTGAGTCTCCTATGCCTGCCCTAATCACCGGCATGCACAGTCCTTCTCAGCACTCTTCTTGCACATTAGGTATTTAAAAGATTCAATAGACAACCTCTCATATAAAATGTATGTTGCTCACCGAGTTCACTACAGGATGTGCTGCAGCCGTGTGGTTCACTTCATGCCAAGCAGGTGGCACACCTGGGCTTACAGGCACCAAAAAGAGGTATGTGAACATAACTAGATCCACAACATAAATTAATCTATATTTGCTCAGACCTATACAAGGCAGAAATGTGTTAGCTCTATCAAAGGCAGGGTGAGAGGAAGAGCACAACGAAAACAAAACAGGCTTAAAAACAAAACAGGCTTTACAACAAAGGATTTCATTTCAGCTATCCATGCAATATATTAACTCACTTAGAAATCTTTTCTTCTGTGCCTCTCCTGCAGAGAAAGCATGTGAAAATAAAACTAGGAGAAATGATCCTGCAAAGAATACAAGTACAGCCCCCAGCTATTACAGGCACTGGAGTCACCAGGCACGACCCAAGCTGCCGCGTGGAGAACAGACAGCGTAAATCACCTTCACTCCCTATGTACAGTAAATCGCTCTCACCTATCTTGACCTCCCACAAATTTGTTTTGCAAAGCCAGAGTTATCCAGCAATCTGAGCAAGCCCAGGAACAGCCATACCTGAATGCATAAATAGCTCTCTCCGGAAAAGCAATCCAACTTTTACTTTCATTCGTTAGTGGTCCTGCACAGACTGATCAGCTCCCAAACAAATACTGAACCGGGTAAAAAAGCCCAGGAAGTTAAAATAATGGTACCCATCGTTGAGGTCAAAAATATTTCTGTGTGTTACGGAACTACTATGCGATGCCAACACAACTTGTAGCTAACCATCCTTGAAACATTTACTGGGCTAAAGTTTCAGCATAATGATTTTATATATGCATTAAACAAGATGTTGTAACAGTTCATCACAAGCTTCTTTCTGCTTCATAAAAGAATGTGAAACACAGGAAATGAGAAGTCAATTGCTTTTCTCTCCGTAGATGAATGTGTGAGACGCCAAGGTTGTATCGCAAATGCATGGCATTTGTTCCCTATAAATCAGTATCTACAGATTCCCAATTTGTGTATTCCCTGAAGTGGCAGAAAGGCATGATACGTTTCGAGGTAACATATATTGAATTTGGAAATCAGTCTAAAACTGTGGCTATTAACAGGGACAGCCAGATACTCACCTTCAGAAGGACTTCATGCTTCTGAATATCTTCCTCAAACTCTCCCCTCTTTCATCATTAGATACTGACTTTTTAACTGCAATTTATTATGAAACAAAAGCAGCTATTGAGCGAAACAACTCTACCATGAATGTCCGTATTAACAACAAATCTCACTAGCTGGGACTGTTAAAACATGCAGGTCTCACAAGGCTTTGCCAGTTCGGAGACAGCCAAACTGAACTTTTTAAAATTCCCGGGTCCAGTAGTGGCCCCCGAGGCACCAGGAAACCCCCACTTGGATGTTTCAGAAGTCAATGAACAGACACTGCAGCCAGTGGTGTCGCAGGCTACAATGGCCAGACCTCTGCTAGAAATTAGCATCTCCACATGAAAGCACCACTCTCAGTCTCAAATTCAGGTAGCAATTTTAGAAATGAAGTAATTTTATATCTACAGCAAGAGGTGCCTAATAAAAAACCTCAGATAGTTAACTATGCATGAGTTTGTTATTATGTGTTCAGAAGGGACTAATAAATGCTGAATAACATGAGTGTTTTAAACAGGAACCTTCTGACACCAGATTAAAAACCCTAGAGCACAGCCCAGCTCGCTGCCTGCAGTCTGGGACAGGCAGCCATGGCCAGCCTTGGCAAACTCACTGGAGACAGAAAGCTCCGAGCCTTTTGTGACCAAACTGCTCTACATTTTGACAGACCTTTTCCATCCTGCGGATGCTTATGATAGACTTTGAGACATCATAGCATACAAAGCAGAGATTAATTTAGCCTTCAACAGGCAACGGCAGGTGGTTGCGTGAGGAGGAAAAAGCCATGTTTTTATGAATGATACAAAATGTTTGTAAATGTAAAAATGTTTACACTTGTGTTTGCGTGACAGTGATTTGAGAGACAGGAACAAGCAAAATAAAATCTCCTGAAAAACAGTTTGCTGAGATTTTGATACGAGTCAGAAAAAAGCTCCATATAGTGATACTATCAGCTTCTTCAAAAAGGAAGCAGATCTTCATCTCTGTTTTGTGATAGAAGAAATAGGTAGCGCAGAGCAAAACAGAGCTTAGCTCACCATTACAAATATTAAATTGCAGGTCTGTTGTCAACCATCATCAGAGGAAAAAATAAGCCACACTTAGAAAATGCATGGGATAAAACCTATTCTTCTTTTGTAAGGAATGAGATTAATAACTCTCAGGAATTAAGCTATGTTTCTAAAAGGAAGAAACATGAAAAAGAAACCCCCTCCCCCATGTTCTCACCCCACTAAATCCCTCCCTCTCCAGAAGGTGACAATTCCACATCAGAGTACAAGATCAGGTATGGAAATCAAAGTACAAGCAGCTTCATTTCCATTGAGCTGTTCCATTCTGAAGCCTGTGGTTGGCACATTTTTTCCCAACACTAATCTTCTTCAGAAACATCTGTGCAGAAAATACATGCCGAAACAGAAAACTCTCTTGGAAGCACAATACTTATTTGAAGAAAGAAAATGTAGTCCACAGACATGCTGCCAGGTGAATTTTTTTCTTTTCTTTTTTTTTTTAAAGCTAACATTTTTGAAATCTACATTCAGTGTTTTTCTTTCTCCTGGCTACAGGACTCAAAAGCCTTTAATTCAGAGGAAAAAGGGAGGGGAAAAAAAAAAAAAAAAAGAGTAAAATAATTTTTCCACCTCAGAAGGCAAAAAGATGTCACAGTATAAGTGCAAGTTTCTATCCCCCTTGTTGTCCCCACATCCCTCAATCCTAACATTGGTGTTTTCATTGCAGTGACCTGTAGATTTTCTGCCGTAGCCAGTCTGCATGAGATTCCTTCCTAAGCTAAAACTTTTCCTTTTCTTCAAGCTATTCTCTACACACAGGCTCTGGGTTACAGCTGAGCTTGTTTTCTACAAATGAATTCTGTTACTGCTAAGGGAAGAGACAACAGTTGTTATTTGGCGAATGACCAAGTTGCAACTATCACTTTATTTTTTGTATTTCTCCTTCCATTCTCAGCTCAAGCTGTTCAGAGCAGAAAGGACTCTTCTCAAAACGAAATCCAAATTGGAGGATGGGTACCAAGCACTGTAATGTCTACATGTGTGGGAGTCCTCACCATTATTTCTCTACCAGTAGTGCACAGCACTTGGAAAGATGTATCTGGGTATGTCCAGTAGATTATACTTATTGCAGCCTCCAATACTTGAGGTAGGTCTCCGTTTCAGCAAGTACTTTCCTGTGACTGCCCTTCCTGCAAGCCAGTGTCTTTTCCATCAATGTCAGAAAGTTGCACCTTCAAATAAGCACTGGCAGACACCGAGCTGCAGACCCCAAAAGTCAGCACCCCTTGCCATCGGACACGCGCTTGGCTTAGAGTTTATTAAAACTGAGCCTGTTAAACCCAAAGGTGGTATAAAAACCCTGCTCAATAAATTATATTTCATAGTTTGGACTGCTTTGCTGTTGAATTAATGGTTTTCTTTTCTTGTTTTTCTCCACATGGCTCATCTTCATGCTAGCCATATAAGAAAACAGGCTTTCTAATACAGAGCGATATAAAAGTAGGATCATCTTTCTCTGAACTACACACACAAGGCTGATAAAGTTCAGACTCAACAACAAAGCCACTCTGTAGCATGGAGTCCAAGATGACCATACCCTAACATCAGACGAGACTACTTGAGCTACTGAGTCCACCCCCAGCAGCCCACACGTCCAGCCCAGAGGAGGTCACAAACCGTCTACTCACACACGTAACTCAAAGCACATATACAACTCCAAACACTGTATGCCAAACCCAGGACCTATGATACAAAATGCTACAAGTTTAAGCTACGACAGTCAGGAAGAAGGACCAAAAGCATCACTAATGAAGAGTGTTACCATAACAGCAGGGAATATCTTAAGTTAAAATGCCCGGGTGATGTTAAATGATAGACCATAATCCATGTTCCAAAGCACGACAAAGTCAATTTGAAAAAACAGAAAGTAATTCCTAGATGATAACATCCAGTCTTAAACTCAGTCTAAGTTTCACTGCTCCTCCCTTTTTCTCTACATAAAGGCAGCTATCAGCTATCATTGCCTCCTTTGCAACTGCAGCTAAGTCGCACTGTCTGTATAAGTTTGCAACCATTACGTAGTAGCACTACATCCAAGAAGATGACAAAGTGACTATTCAACAGAGAAGTGACAATCCTGAGGCCAGATGTGAAGGGCCACGTTTGCTGCTGGCCGGAAGCTCTACGCTAGAATGAGAAACCATCCAAAAAGCTTTCTCAGGAGTTGCCCCTTCCTAACCAATGCCACAACACCAGGTGGCTGCAGCTAGCAAAGCAAAAGCATTTCTGTGTCCTGCCCTGGGATGAAGTGCAGGTCGGAGTTGATCATTGCATTCCTGCTGCACCATCACAGTGCCCAGGCTGGATGTAGTCCCTAGAACAATTAACCCAGCCAAAAAATCCTGTCCTAAAAAACACATTTCCCACACGCAACCAAAGATTTCCATAGTGCAAGCACAAATATACAGGTATTCCCTCACACTTGCACATCCAACCAGAAGGCAGGATTGCACATGAATGTTGGATCCAATGGTAAGACTTAACACAACTGTTGTGATGGGGGGCATGTGTCTGGTGACAGGACAGGAGAGTGGTTTGACACAGTAACCCGCAAATGCCTCAAGGGGCTACCTGTCTTCTCAAGTCATAAAACAGGTCATTGGATGGTGCGTTTCCAGCAGGGTCCTGCTTTGGCACGAAGCAACAGAGAAAACACTGCAGCTACATTGTGTGCACAAGCAGGACAACTCCTTCATTTCAGCTTGGTCAGCTCTTTTCATAGTTCTGGCATTTGTCAGGGAACAGTGATATTGATCTACATCCTCCTTATTTGGCCAAAATTCACTTGCGGTCATCCAAAACATTCTTGCTTAATGCTTAGCTAATAAAATGCACATATGCTGTCATCAAAAGAAATAAAGCTGTATGTCAAAGCAGCGACAGATACATAAGCTACTTTTCAGACCACTAGCAACTCTACACACTTACTTTAATAGCTTTGGAGGAAGAAACTGTACACAAGTGGAAAAGCTGAAGGTACATGAAGAGAAACTATAGTGCTACAACAGCAGCATGAATCAGGGTATTGCTTATCTACAATCATGAAGTGCCTCTCCTGCATGTCCTGTGTTGCACAAAGTAGGGCAGTCCAGATCCAGTCACTCCCCTTCTTCTCACAAATTGGGTACATTATATTTTTGTCTCCATATACTGCTTATAGGAAAATGAAATTTTCAGAAAATAATTTGAAGTCAAACTATACTCCCACTTTTGCCCCAAATTTCAGGAGTATGGGAGGGAATAAAGTGTTTGCAGGCTTTACAGTAAGCAGCCTGTCTTCTAAATTCTGACAGCAACACAGACTGAAAAAACCACTTCACCTTTACAGGTGAAAAGCATATCAGAAATGCATCACAAAATTCAGAACGTTAATTCTTTTACATTTTTTAAATTAACAAAAAAAAAATCCACTATTACATAAGAAAATTTGAATTCCTTTCTAATACATATCACTATAGCTATCCCTATGGCACGATACTCTACTAAATATGAGGTAATGAAACAACCCTCAACTTGTGCTCTCTGCACTGCCTATGGAGGAAATGATATGACTGCTTGGGTAAAATCTACACTTAATTAAGAAACCTACATACTGAAAAGTACTTAGCTATCACTTTGAGCCAGAAACCCAACGACAGTTTCATAAAAATTACCTGGTTTATTATTCCTGATGAAATAACATTCACCTAAGTACTTCTGTGAGAAAACAACACGCCACATGTTGCCAGCTGTCCTGAGTTATTACCCTCGAGCGTTAGCCACAGATTGCCACGCAGCAGCAAGCCAATCTACACGACTACTGCAGTATATAAACATCAGCATTCCTCTCGTGTCATAAAAACTGAATACTTCATAAGAATTATCATGGGATATCAGAAGATACAGCACGGGCAATCCCCACCCAAAATTCACAGGGTTTTAAAGACCACAGGCTCTAACCTTTTGCCTGGCCCCTCTCCCAACCCCTATCTTTTCCAGTTTATGTTTGTCCAGGAGGGCTTCAACAAGGGTCTGTTTAATGTTAACGGTAAATATTCATCAGTAGGTTCCCTCTTCTGGAGTTATGAGCCACCATAAGTGTTTTTCAAGGAGGTGAAGTAAAAATCCATCATTAATCCATGTGGCACTTTTTATATAGTAGCTGAGGGAAAGCAGATTCACAATCTCCACAGTCTCTCACACTCTCAAATCTCTGGATTCCTTCAGGTCCTTGACCTCACTGCCGATGCAAAAAGTTTCCACTAGATGGTGCGGGATATGTAGGACATGTAACTCTCTAAATTATTAGTAAATATACATTCAGTAAGTAGTATTTCCCAGAGTTTCAGTTGCAATTCTCTTCCCTTCCAACAGAGAGAATTTTTATTAGAAAACCAAAACGCATACCTTACAAAGCATTAATTCAACCCAGGATGTGTGCACACTGGTTCTCCAGGAGGATAAAAGCAGTAACCCTGAAATCCTATTATCCAGTGAATTGCCTTAAAAATTAAGCGTGCCAGTTTATTACTTCAACTAGAAAAAAATTAGTCATTCCAGAAAAAAAAGAAGAAAGCGTGAGAAGTCTCTCTTTTCTTCCCGAGAGAGAGAGAACTAGGAAGTCCAAGAGAATGCAAAACAACCTAGGGATTGGTCAGCCCCCTTTCAGCCCATGTCTGAAGTGCTAGTCTGTTTTGAAGTTGTGACTACGAAAAGACAGCTTCTTACTCAGGAATCTTCTACCGGGGACCTGACGTGACAAGTTCAGCTTTCTCTGGCCCTCGGCCGTGTCGGCGTGGCACGGCACAGCGCTCTATTCCTCTCCCCAGAGCCATGACAGCGTGAGATGGCGAAGGGGGGAGGAAATTAATTATCAGAACTGCTACGCAAATTTCAACACTTATTCTTTTGTAAAAATTAGTCTCAGATGATCTACACAGTTATCACTGAGGACTTGATAAGACTCGGGTATGATACAATTGTTAATTAAGACATAATTTCTTCAGAAAAGTTTGGATTATTGAGTGAGAAGGAATGAACTCAGCTTGACTCTTGGATCACTGAATGAATTTGCAGAGTGTGGAATAAATAGTAATAATTAAAAAGAGAAAAATCATAATCCTCACTTATTTTTAACCTAGGCACATATTAAAATAGAAACCATTAAGACACAACAACCATTAAATCCTACTGACATTTTTAGGCAATTTTCAGTGCTGAATAGCACGTTAAGTCTATACACTGTTGAAAAAATTTGAAGCAAGCATACATGATCTAAAGCAGAAACAGATTAATTCCCCACTGACTAATAATCAGAAACAACTGAATAAATTAAAAGTGGCACAAAAATACTATGCCACAAAATACTATTGAGCATGTTCTACAGCCCAGGGAGAAACTGAAAAGTCTTTATGGGCCACAGCTGAAATACAAAATCTGGTGCAAGAGGGAAGGAAGCGGGCAGGACCAGTGAAGCAGAGGGGACTTGGAGACCTTCTGGGGGTGACCAAGGAGAAAGGTCTCCAGGGTGGCAGGGAAAGCCCAACAAACCGGAGCCAGGCTCTTTCGCTGGGGAGAGCCCCACAGATAGAGCAGCTATGTTGCTTTCCAAAAGATTTTGATGCTCCTGCCCACCATCAGGCAAACAAAGTAAAACAGTTATAGTTTCGAATGAGCAGGGGAGGATTTTTTTTTTTTAATTTAGCTTCACCTCTTACAGCCAACTTCTGAATTACAGGCAGTTACAAGGACAGTCCACTCTGAGAAGTGCTGCTGCAAGAAGCTTCCATTCGACTAGACCGACTTGCTGCCACCAAATTCCCCTCCTGCCCATGGATGGCTAACAAATGGTGCTTTTTCCAACAAAGGATAAGTGTATGGAGATACAGAGCTTCCATTCTCTCATCACAGCCTCATGGACATCTCACCATTCAAAAAACCCAATTTCTCAGTTATCCCGGAAAGCACATTATTTAATCTCTCCTATATTCCAGATATAAAATTAAATTAACAGGGAAACTGAAAAGGAAGACGTAACCACCTAAGAATGAAAAGATAGCCAGAAGACAGGATTGCTCAGAAGATAGCCAGCAATCACCAAGGACCAGGAAAGAAAGGAAAAAAAGGGAAGAGGCAGAACTGTACCCAACAAGAAAAAACACTGAAAGCAAACAGAAGAATAGGAGAGAGTGCGCTGTGAGAAGGACATAGTTATTTTAAAGCTTATTTCCAACCCTCGACAGCTAGGATATTAATTACTATTTAACACAAAAAAAGAATAATTATCTCATAAAGACTGCATCGAAGTTTAAGCAAAAAATGGTAAATCCAAGTGACTTGTGTAACACAAGTAAGAATACAATATAAAATGAATGTTGGAACAACCACACTTATTTAAAAACGTATTGCCCTCCCCACTCCACAAACAAAAATGATAGTAGAGTAAGGTAAAAAAGGTTAGAAGAAGAAGAAAAAAAAGTGTTCAATTAAATAAAGCTTAAAGGTGACAAAAGAAAATAAAATTAAAAACAAAAAATCAAAGGCTGAATATTCCTATATTACCACACTGAAAACATGAAACAAAATTAGGGTGATTTGATAGACCACTACATAAGACTGATAATTCATTATATTACCTCTGAACTACAGCTTTCAGTAACAAACTACAGTTACTCCTTCCAAATTTGAGAGCGCAGAGACAATACTGAATTCCGTATTAGTGTGAATTAAATAAACATTTGACTGTTTTTGTATTATAACACAAGAAAAATATAATTACCTTATACTTATAATGCTGCTAGAAGGGCCTTTCCAACTTTTTTTTTTTTTAATGATCATTAGGAAATTTTTCCTCACAATTAAACGAATTCACCTCTTCTTTCTATGGAAGAGTGGTTAAGAAAGTTATTCTCACAGTATCCCTCTCCTGTTACTGCTCCTGCTCTTTGGGATTTTTTTCTTTTCAGGTGGAGCTCTTCCTCTTCCCTTTCTTATTTCCCTTTGTTTCCCAACTCTCTTGCTCTTGAGTGTCTTCTGAGCTCTGCTTTTTCCTTCCTCAGATGGTTACTTCTTCCCTTGCAGCTTCCCCAGCAAAGCGCCCAGCCTTAGCAAGCAGTTCCTTGGAAATCTGATAACGGCTTTATATTTTAGAATTACTTGAGAGCTACGTTTGAGGCTATTTCATTATTACTTTATAACTCAATGCCAAACAAGTCAGTTACAGACTCAAATGAAGAGGTCATTCAGCTTTATTTTTAAAAGTCCACATACGAGACAGCAATACTTATGGAGCCAGACTATCTGGCAGCAGATGCACAGAATTACTTTATCAAGAGTTCTTATCAACAACCGTCTGGAGTTCATGATTTTATAAATTTTTAGAATTAACTATTGTAAAACAGGTAGCTGAGAGGAAAACACAAGCTACTTGCTTATCCCACTTCAACAGAAGCCCCGTGGGAAGAGTTTGCATAGTACTCTCATAAATAATTATTACAAGTAACTTTCAAAGAAGGGGGAAGAAAGGGGGAGGGAGAGGCAAAAAGGCCGTTTCATAATAAACTGGTTTTGCACTACTGCAAGCATCATCCATATCTACCTCAGGAGGGGCTGATGTAATGTAGTCACCCTGTGATGGTACCAAAACCACCTCTCTCCTGCTGCGTGGGATCGTGGCACGCTGCTGTTAGGCACGGGCTACGAGAAGAGCATCCTAAAAGGCCACCCACAAGTGGGTGCCACAGCTGCCGCTCCTGTTATAAAGAGTGCTAACAGGATATTCAGGAACAGCAACCACTGTTTTTACCCTCCTCTGTGGTACTCTACACCATATATCAAGTTTAACTTTTCCTTGCTTCTATCAAAGCCAACATACAGGTCTCTAAAGGGCTTCTCCTATGTCTCTGTCTCTTGCTGTCCTTCACAGGGACATCAATTACCGCAAACGTCTTACTATTCTAACTACATGAAGGTTTCCAGGGTCAACTCTGCCTGTGTGACCAGTGGTCCTTCAGCTTCAGTTAATCACAATCATCCCTAAAAAATGGACAGTGGTTTGCCTGTGAAAAACAGAAGTAGATGCATTTCTATTTTTAAAAAAATCATGTATTAAAAAAAAAAAAAAAAAGAGAGGTAAGACAACCTCACAGGTCTTTGATCTGCTTTTAAACTTTCCATGTAGTGGGAATTGCATCTTCTAGGGCCAGACCCTGGCACCATGGCTGGAGCAAAAGCAGAGGACAATCTCCAACCCAGAACAAACACTGAACTGGCATGTGAGCAGCATTAGAGAGCATGGGACTCCCAGGTGAACAAGTTTTCAGATAAGGGTTAAAGGACACTCTGAGAACAAGAAAAGAGATTATTACAGTGATTACATGACACATAGGAGATTCAGTGACTGGGAGGGAAGAGATAGCCAAGGGAGATGTGGTACAGCTTGGTGCAACGTGGGGAGGAGAAGCGTAAGAGACTAGTATGCAGGGAGCAGACTAAATAGAGCTGTAGACAGAAGTATTAAAAATCAGGGTTTTCTTAAATCTTATGTATGTTGCTCTATAAAGGATTTAATTACCTCAAAATATTATGCTATAACATTTCCTTCTTCCTATACTATCAGACTATTCACAGTATGTTATGAGAAGATACAGATGCTTAAAATCAATTAATGCTAATAAAATCATTGACTCAATTAATTCTTGTATACATCAAGAGAAAACCATATCCACAGGAATACAGCTGACACAGAAAGGAACATCAGCAGACTGTGTTCAGCATTAGCCTGGAGCATGTAAGTGCATCACGCCAGCGGACCTGACCCAGCCTGCGGACCAGGGCAGCAGCTCCACACTAAGTCCTTCCTCTCTGCACCAGTTTGGGGCAGGGCTCATCTGCTGCCTCTGAAGCTGGTGGAGCGTTGCACCCGCAGGTCGGGTCCCTTTATCTCCCAAATAGGTTGGCCTCTTGCTGACTGGGAACAACTGGTCAGCCACAGGGACCAGTGCTGGTTGTTCCAGGCCATACTGAGCCCTAACCAGCTGCTGGTGTTCACACCTATGCCCTGGTCCTGCTTACTAGTCCAGACACAGCCTACAGGACCAATTTCCAGTCTGAGCTAACACAAAGCTGTATCTCATGATGTGGTTTGCTTTGCTGATGCCCGGGCAAGATTTGGGGGTGCCACAGCACCAAGACAATTATGGCAACTGGATAAAGAACAACTCAGAAAGCAAGCCCAGCACCCTGTTTATTTCCAGCACCATATTTAGCTCCTTTTAATTTATTTGCTGCATTCCGTATCACAAGAGCTTGTATTTTTTGCCCTTGACACTCTCATTACAAAGCTACCCCCCAATATTTTTTTGAGATGTTCTTTTTCATTTCTATTTTAAAATGTCAATCAAATACAATGCTTCGTTCTCCAAAATGTCTCCCTTGGCTTTAGATATGCATTCCAGATATGTACTATTTCTAATTTGAGGGGTGGGAAAAAAACCCCAAACAAAAAAAACCCACTTCTATATTCAAGCCACTTCTATATTTGAGCAGCACAGCCCAGCAGACTTAGATAAACTAAGGATTCAGATTAATGTAGTCTGTTCTTTCCAAACCCAAAACCTTAGTTACATGCATGTTTGTACTTATCTTCCCATTCATTTTAACTTGTGAGAACTCAGTCCAAGGCTATTTACCAGAGCCAGCTGTTTTAATGGCCTCATTACTCACCCAAATCCACATCTCAATAAGCTTGGGGAAGCTGCCAAAGGATTTGGCTGAACCTCTTACAAGGCCCCATGACAAATGGTAACTATCATTTTATTATCTCAGTGATATGAAGGTCTGGTTAGATTCTCCAGTTCTGGATGATTAAAGAACAGCAGCAAGTTTCTGCTTTCCACCCATCATTAACAAGAAGATTGTGACTGCTTGGACATGCAGGCATTACCGCTACGATATGTACCCTGTCACCTCCAGGCTCAAACCCTGGAATTTTTTGTAACTCAAGCAAAACCCCTGGGGTGTATTCAAAAGCCAGGACACTTGCTGCCTGTTACCTTCCTGAAACAAGAGCTCCAACCTATGAACTTTGCAATCATCGAGGACACTGGTGTTCTTCCACCACAGCAGCTAAGTGGAGACAGTCAGCCCAGCACACCACGGTACAGGAGAGAGACTATAAAGGCCACAGAGCGCCCCAGAATGAGCTCCCTCAGAGTTCAAGCTCATTTGCCTGACACCTGAAGTTGACTGGTTTGCTTTCAGAGAAGACTGAAAAAAATCGAGGCTTTTGAGCAGAGGGATGGGAGCGGCTGAAGTTCTCCAGGAAGCCCCAGAATGGGATGCTTCTGAGGTAAAATATCTTCTCTGGTGCCTGCTTTCATGCAGCCAATTGTTTTGCTGTGACTGTTACTGTATTTCAGCAGAAAATGAACCCCACCCTGACATTCAACTGAGACAGAAAGATTGTTCTTTGTCTTAACTATTTATTCAAGGTTTAAAATTAATATCTTAGGAGACAGAAGGAAAATTACATATGAGAATAAGGAAGTTTGAGTTGTTCGACAGTATCCATTTGCTTCAGTTCTGCTTTTAGAAGATAGTAATCTCCACTTAATCACACTAAAAAGGAGTCCAAATTATGAGAAGTTTGGCTTAAGATTTATTCTGGGCCTTGTCTGAAAGAAAGCCCGATCTGCACCAGACGCCTCCCTGCGGCCTTCTGTTTGCTGACCCTTTCATCGCATTTCCGTCACTTCTGATGTGTTAGCTAACAAAGCGCTGCAATAATAATAAGCAAAACACAATGTGGGATGGGAGAGAACAACAACCCGACTCATTAAAAAAGCCATGCATAAGGCAAAGGTAACTGAAGGAGCAGGAAAATAAGCAACTGTGCTTCTGTACAGAACTGCTGCTACTATAAAGGTGCGCGTAACTATTACAAAATACATCCAAGACACACAGACTGGTGATTCCCTGAGATGATTTCTACAACCAAATTTCTCCTTTACCTCTGAATAGCATTTCAGCTGACAGTTTTTTAACTGCTTGACACTTCAAGCTTTTCCTGTTACCCAAGAAAAATGACATTTCTAAGGTCCTATATATGATCTACAACACTACTCTGATGCAAGACTCTTATTTCTGGTAGACCAAGAGAGAGACTTTGTTAAACGTTAAAAAATTTAAATGGTCTTAAGAAATCTCTCATGTAGGATATGACTTAGAGTTTCTCTTACTCTGAGTTGTACTCACCATAACAAAGAAACACGGCTCTGCACAGTAGTGGCTGCGCTTGGGGGAGAGCCCCAGCTCTCCATCACTGACCCAGGAGCCGGGAGGTGGCTCCCAGCACGGACAAGCCTGAGTAAAATGAAAAATCCACTATTTCCTTCAAGATTTCCTATAACACTCCAGCAAGTCATCCTGGAAGTCTTGCTACTGACTACAAATGAAAGGGGTCTCGTCACAGCTACTCTTCAGAAGTGTGGAAAGCACTTGGATGCCAGGATGCATCCAGACCATGTAGAGCCAGCTGAGGGCAGAAGCTGCACCTCTGGACTTCAGGCACTCGTGTGCATGCAATGGGACATGCTACAAAAATAAATACAAACAGAGTTTAAAGCATTAGGGAAAGAGAGGACAAATTAATTTGCTGTGCAGAGACAACTATTTAAAGAGCTGCAATTCTACAAGAGGTCTCCTCTTTTTCATTGGAACATGTTGCAGGTGGTTCCCCCCACCCCACCTCTCCCTCCTCACCAAATAGAGAAAGGCTGCCCAGAATTTACTACTCCAGTCTTTATTACATATAAAAATCAAATTCATCCTTCTTAACACAGATCAACAACTAAAGATATTACCCCAACAATATTCTCAAGTTCCCAGCAGTTTCCAGCTCAGTTTTTACGACCTGTTACACAGGCATGTCACCAACTATGCCATCGGTGTCTTGCATATTTATTGACTATTCATGTTCCAAGTAATGTTAACCTTTTTTTAAAAAAAATTAGTAATATTTACACTTTTCATTCTCGGGGTGCCTTCAGACATTTGGCTAGAATTCAAACTTTGAATTTACTGCTCTTACTTGTGGGGTGTTTTCCTATCATGCTCCTATATTAGACTGCTGGCGCCTACCAACTCATAAATTTGTCTCTACCTTGTTACTATTTTTTGTACATCTTGTCTTAGCAAAGGTTCAAAAGTTCATTAGCAAAATGCTACTTATCTCTCTACTCACTGAAAAGTCTTACGACAGATAATGTCAAGAAATTTAACACAATTATGACAACTAAATTACATAGCACTACATAGACCTTGTAAGGTTGCATAAAACATTATAAGTAATTAACTGTTGTTAACAGGTTTACACTGACTCACCAACACATACTTAGACCCAAACCTGAACTGCTAATAAGTACGTCAGTAATTTTTGTAAGGAGTCAGACTGAATTACTCCATGGCAGGATGTTACTCAGTTTGCTTATTGCTTTCCTAATAGAGAAAGGAGGATTACAGCTGATTCCCTACTCACCTATGCATATTGGAGGACTTTCGAGAAGCTTTTTTCATAGTACTAGAAGCCTACATTTCCCTCTTTGCCCCATCAACATCCACCAGCAAAGTCACAGAGCCACACTTCTGAAATAACTTTCCTTGGAGAAGATCCAAGTGCAGAGGGGAGCAGGCACAAGGTTACAACCTGCGCTTGGAAGAAGTTATTTTGCTGTAATCTAGGGTGGAACATGCCACCTGGAACAAAGGTACTTTCAGTGTATACAGAAAAGCGTGTAATGCATGGGAAAACGGTATGGAAGAAAAAAAAATATCACCATTTAATGGACAGCAATTTGCCTGCACAGATGTTTTAAAGTGTCCTTAATTTACAAAAATGAGTATGTGAATAAATTTACAAAAATGAATAAGTGAATAAAATTTACTCATAAAAACAGACTGGCTGTCTCCACTGGATTTCCTTCAGCAAATGCAGAAGGATATTATATGCAGAAATGAATCCTAGTCAACATTACTTTTACTTCCTAGTTCTTGCAAGGGATCTGTGCAAGGATACTGAAAAAACAAAACCGCCCCAAAAATTCTTAATTTAAATAGTGAACGTATTCAAGTGTCAATATCAAGAATTCCCTATAATAAAATTCTCCCTTTTACATTGGACTAAAAGACAAACACTTCAGTTGACACAGAATATTTATTTTCAAATTAAGCTCCAAACTAATCTGTACCCTCCTAGCGCTTGCTTGGATGTCTGAAACTCCATAAGTGACGTGCCAGACAGTCTTATGCTGGTAACAGCTGAGTGGTTTCCAATTTACACTCCTTCAGAAATTACCATCAGCACGTACAAGTGTCCTGTTGTTTCCTGGTGATGTAACTTCACAAATAGGAGCCTATAGTACAGGCCAGATAATGACAAGTACCAATTAAAAAAAGAATGAACCAATCAACTCTCCTAGGATTAAAAAAAAAAGACATTATTTATTGTCTCTCATTCAGCAAGCTGTCACAATTCTATTTTTTTTTTTAAATAAAGTCCAGGCTTTTTACTGGAAAAATGCTGTGACAGGGTGTTTGCCCCAACATTTTAAAGTTCCCCAGAAATCTTACAAAGGGAAGGGGAACAAAAACCTTCACAGAAACTTTCCAAGTAATTTTAAATTTATTATATTCCCTCCTAGAACAACTAAAATGAAATTATGGTTCAAGTCTATGGAAAGATAGGACAGTAACCAGTCATATTTATTTTCAACAACATGGAAAAACCAGTGCCACAAATGTATTTCCCCATTCACAGAAAGAAACTGAAGTTAAACATTAGGTAAAAAGCCTTTTCAGCAGCATAAATACAAATATTTAGTAAAGTTTTCAAGGACTCTTCAGACCGTTCTATAGTTATTAGAACAGCAGTTTCAGGTAAGATAAAATATGACCTTGGATGAGTTAAAATACATTTTAGCTCATCAAGCTACTACTGAGGAAAGCAAAGTTCATTACAATAATGCATTCACCTTTAAAAAAAAAAAGAGAGCACACACACATATTTGCAACAGTGACAGAAGTGCTCCAAGTTTGACTGAAATAAGGAAACAGGATGACTGAGTACTTAGTACTCAGTACTTACTCAGTAAAACTACTACCACAGTAAAAATTACTGAATGTCAGAAGATCAAGTGCTAAAGCCACGTGCATACACACAGCTCTGAAGGGAGCAGGAAACAGTACTCAAAAAATCTGGGGGAAAAAAAAATTAAAAAGCACTCACTGCATGTAATACAGTCCATTAAAAAAGACAGCATGTATATTAGGATGAACTGAAAGCCCATAAGTTTCTAAATGAGAGTTCTAATGATTTTCAAGTTGCAGGCAAACAACATCCTGAAGGAAAGCAATTGTTCTGTGTGCAAAGTGATGGAAACAATTATCGGTGGTGCCTTGGCCCTCCAGCTGTAGGATGTGCTCCGCTCTTGTTCACGGCGGTTGACTCAGCTACTCAAAGGATTAAAGAAACAGGAAAAGACAAAACTCCAGCACTAGGCAGACATTTCTGAGTTAGTAAATTAAGCAATTTGTTCCGTGATCACAACAGCAGCCAGCGTCAGCAGAAACTCAGTTTCAGATGGGAGAGAGTAGCTGGTCCTTCATCTGCAAATTAAGCGGTATTGTGCTGCCACATCTGAAAGACATTACTTAGTGCCAAATCTCATTTGAAATGGTTAATCCTTTGCCTTTCTCCATGGAAATACTACCCAATTTAAGGCACAGTCCAGTGCTTCTCAGGACATTGCTGGGCGTGTATATAACCAGCTCCACACGCCCAGCACAGCCAACACGAACAGCTGCTCCAGAGCCGTCAGCAGAGACTGCCCTGGTATTCTGCCTCCCGTATCCATGACTGTCAGCAGTTCCTCCAGACACAGCCCTGAGCTCCACCTCCACCATGGCTCTCCCATTACAAAAACAGAAAACCAAAACAAAACAGCACAGCCATCCACAGGACTTCCCTCACAAGCTATTCAGGCACCTCTACTGTAGAAAATACTTCATTTCTGTTTTTCCTCCAGAAAGTCTTTTCAACCCATCTTTAAACAGAACTGAACATTGCAAACACATATCAATATACATAATTCCACTGGCTTTGAACTGAAGTACTGATATCAGAAAACTAAGCATAAACATACCAACAGATCAGTGTCTTTCCAAATTCAAGCTTGTTCTTTTTAACCCTGGAAAATTAAATCCTTTGTTAGCAATTGTTTGGGCTGGAAAGGTTTCCCCACCCTATGATGCCTCATGCTTGGCCTAACTATGTTTCCACAAGACCTATCTTCATGAGCATTTACTGAATTCTTTTTAAAGCCTCTGAAGAGGGTGCTAAAAGCTTCTAATTTTCTCAGTTCATCTGATATGATTAGTTGTTCACCAAAATGCAAATTAAAGTTTAAAAGAAAGAAGTCTCAGAGTGCTCCAGAGGCATGCGATGATGGAAGTTTTTGATCAACGTAAAGAGGCAGCGAGCAGTTTCATTCGACTCATTAGCAGCATCCTGGAACATGCCGTCTCCCTCTGCCATTCCCATACTCCCTCCTGCCCTTGCAGCACTCTTAAATAAAAGAGATGCTCCTATGAATCCCACAAGAAGTTTGTTATATCCAGTTAATTATTTGCAACATCTGGTAACACAATACTCACTCATTTGAAGTCAGCCACTGATGGCAGAGGTCAGAGCAATGACAAAGCCATCAGCCTCTGCACCACATGAGCTGCTTCTGCCCCATTTCTTCAGTGGATGGGATGAGTCCTGCCTACGCTTACACAACAGTCTTGTTCTGATGTTGCCTACAGAGATAGCGATTCACCTCACAGAGATGCAATTTCCCTTTAAAAGTGTGATTTATCATTTTAGCAACAATTTATTGGTTTTTTCCATTTTTTCTTTTTTATCTTCAGTTAAGTAAGAGTGAAAACCAGAAGGGTCAGGCAAAAAATCTGCCAAAAATCAGCACCTGTGCAGTCACACTTAGGGAGAGAACAAGCACTCTGTCAAGCAGAAAACAGCCAAGGAGAGGAAGTTAGAGCAAGTTAAGCAGAGTACGCCAGCCCGGGTGATCCAGCCAAAGCACTACTTTGCAGGCAACTGCACCCAGAATGAAAACTATAGCAAGAAGACATAGAGGCACGACCCAGAGCCAAGGTACGAAGAACATCACACTGAAGGGCAGGATTAGAGGAAACATAAACATCACAAGCTTTAAGATCAGGTGTGCAGCCTGTAAATGTCAGCATGTTCAGACCAAAGAACTGCAGCACGCCTGGATCCACGAGCGCCCATCCACCCTCCTCACCACCATCTCCTCCTGTTGGTGCCAACACTTCCCGGAACCTCCCCAAGCGCAGGAAGCTCCTTCCTCTACATATTTCTGATACATCTCTATTTCTCCATCTGCCAATTTTTCCACTCGCAGCCCTTTATCTTCTCAGCAACAGCCTCCCCCGCATGCTGCCATTTATACGACACTTTGGAAACAGGCACCTACTCGCTTCCTTTCATCATTCAGTCAGTCAGTTTGACACCCTGCCTACCACTTGCCTTAGGATTTTATACTGAGGACCTTCAGCTTTCTGTTAGGCGTTGTCAATTGCCTGCCAAGTCCCATGTAACATCAAGCCCTCGTAACAAAGTAAACGCTCCACGGGTGGGGCTGCTGCCGCTGTGATGCCCCACCAATTCACATGGGGAACCAATTCCCTTGGGTTTCACAACAGGACTGGACCCTGGAAGGTCCTCAAAGACTTTGCATGTTGCTATAAGCTCCCTTTAATGCTCAAGGACTCCAAAATATCAACATCTTCTCATTTGCATTCATGGAAACCTATCCCAAAAGCAGGATCGGACACAGGAGCCCAGACTGCAGGTGGCACCATGCTTTGATGAGCACAGATCCAGGCCCGACTTTGGAAATAGGTTTGGTTCATGGGGAAGTTTTGCTGTCACGCAGATTCAAAATGCCATCTCTGATCTCCGCAGCACTAGAGAAAGAGCACGGCCCAGCTGTCCGGGGGCAGTACACATCCAGATCACTATGTAGTAGCCTCACACACTACTTTACCTGCTTTTGCACCCCCAGGAACTGGCGGAACAAACTGTAGGATGCTGTAGACTTCAAAGTGAGGTTTCTTTTCTCAATCTTCCCTCTTTCTGTGGTCCTTTAGAGAAGGGCAACACCAAAAACCACACACAGCACAGCTCATTTTGAGGAAGATGTTCTTAGAATCACAATCCTGGTTAAACCTTCAGAGTAACAACCTCCCGTGTACATATGTGTGTACACACAAACCCCACAGCTGCAGTCACTGAATTGGTGGCAGGCACTTCCTCAAGAAGGCAGGTAGACCTATACTGAGAAACACAACTGAGAGCTCATGAGTGTGTATCAAGTCAGGATTATTTCAGAGTATGTTATAAGGCCTTCATCAGAATGTTTTGTACAAACTATTTCATATGCATGAAATTAAAAACGCTTCCCTCTGTCCCACACGCTCTTTAATTCACAATGGAAATACAGTACACCAAAGCATCCTTCTGCTTTTGCAGTGCTGGGCCCTAAAATATTTGCCATAGCTTAGCAAGGTCTTTATGTCTCTTACTAAGAAGAGATCTTAATGAAAGGTAACCTGCATAATGAACTAAAGATCAACAAAATTACATACAAATTCCTGCTGGTTTTGGTTGTTTGGTTTTGGTTTNGGGGGGTGGGGGGGGACTGTTGGGGGCTTCTGAGGCTAATTACGAAATAGAAATTGCACACCAAGAAAACCGTATTTTATCTTATAAGCTTTCTGAGAGTAGGACTTCATTTCTATGAATCTTCTGCATAACCAAACAGATTAAATGTATTTTTCATCTGATATACGTGCATTTAATGTAGAATCTTTCAAAAACAACATGAGCACATATTTCAAAGAAACAGAAATAGCCTTTTTTCTTTTCTATGATAGAATCATATGAAAATTCAAGCAAAATGAAAAAGGGATCGCTATCATCACTTTTAACCTATTCTTTTAGAATGTATCAAATAAAAAAGAAAAACACTATTTCTATGCTAAAGCTCACAAATAGACTTAACGCACTAAGAAGTAGGGGGTGGAGGGGTTGTTTGTTTGGTTTTTAGAAGCAGCCCATTCCAGTGAAAATATCATCTTCCTTCCCCTCTGTAAACTCAGAAGTACTAGGGTTACATATTTAAGTACTAGTCCCATATGGGAAAGCTGCCTACAGATACATTGATGCACAACCAAATTCTCCTTGCAAATACCAGAATTGAGTCAAGTTTATAAATATAAAAGTTGAGTTATATATAAAAGTTGGGTTAAGTTTATACATACATACATATAAAAAATATTAAAATTTTTTATATATTACATATATAAAAACTTGTATAGATATGTATATATATGTGTGTGTATCTATATATACATATATAAGGCATGAGATCAGACCTGGTATACTCTGGGCAAACAAGAACTCTTGCTGCTACAAAATTGATTGAAAAAGGTGAAAACACATGAAACCTCAAAAATGTTACCTTAAAATAGCTTCATTCAAAAATTAATTCAAAATTAGGTTACTTTATGAAGAAGTACAGTAGCAGCCAAGACGCAAAGTGTTTTATCATAAATCTCTCTGGTTTTGCATACATTTCTAGAAATTTTTATTGTAAATGTCAAGAAGCACTAGCAATTTTCTTCAGCCAAGGTTAAAAACAGGAAAAGTAATTTGTGCACTAACTTTATCTGCTTTGTATGCAAGATGCTGTACTTGCACACAGAATATTCAGTTTCTTTTTGGATCTAGTTTACTTAGAAGTCAGGCCCAAAGGTGCCTAAAATAAGTACTTAAATCAAAATTGTATTTAGGAACCTATGTGAACGTGGCTAGTTTTCCAGATACATGGGGCATGCAGAATTCCCACTAAAGCCAAAGAAGTTGCAGAGCTTAATACTTTTTAAACAAAAACACAGACATGTAATAAGAGGTACTCCTTTCAGCGTTCACATGCTGATGCTGGCCCTAACTGTACATATGAGGTATACTCCTTTCTGTTTCCAGTTTTCATAGGAATGGTCCTGAAATAAAAAGGAAAACTGAACTAGATCCTGAGATTTAAAAGCAGATCATAATTAACTATTTTGTTGTGGATACAAGTGTCGCTAAGGTAAAGGAAATTCCACAATCTCTTGGATTAAAGTCAAATTTCCCCCGCAAGAAAAAGCACACGTGCTTTGGATAGGAAATAATTTCCAACATTTTATAAAATTCCTTTTTAGGCATCACTTCCCTCTTAAACAAAAATCACAACTGAAAACTGCCTTGTCTCACATTTAATAGACAGACATTTAAAACCATGCACCATTAAAATTTTCACAGTCAAAAGAAAAAAACCACATTAGAAGCTCTGGAAAAAATAAGGTACTTAAGAATACATGGTAAGTTGTTTAGGTTCCAAGTACCACAAGATACTAGTAAGTTCACAATCATTCATTTATTTTAAAGCAGGCTGTTGCAGAATTCCTTAGGAAGGCAGAAAAACTAAGGACACCACCTGCTTCCACTCATAGTCCATCCCCCCACAACCCCGTGTTATCTCTCATGCACTGCCAGAAAAACCTGTTTCATGTGTGCCTGCATAATTTTAAAATGTGAGAAAAACAAAATATTGGGGGTAGGGGAGATTTTAAAAAGCATCATTGGACATTTCACTTGTGGGGTGAAAAAGGACCTATCTTAAAATAACAGCAGTTTATTTGTAGGAAAAAATAACTTTTCTGCTAAACGTAATTTTAAATCTGCCAATTTTAACCAATCCACCAATAATACGTATGCACAAACACATTGTATGTGCAGCATACAGAGAAAATAAGGAAAATTCGTGAAACTATGTTCAAGGTGGTACAGTCTCTAAACTATTTTGGATCTGCCACTATGGTCCCAGATTTGAGTAAGGAATGTTACTCTCCCCCTTCGCATATGAGCGGGCAGAAACCTCTGAACTTCTACACACGTGCAAATGGGTAGCACTGGCATAGTGTTCAGGCAATAAAGGAAAGCTCAAGAATGGTGAATAGTTTTCTACCAAAGACCTCCAAAACTCCAAATTACGCAAGAATTAGCTTCACGACCGGTGTCCAGTGGGTTTTCTTTTCCTTTATTTACTTTGCTAATATGAGTGACCTTACTAATAAACACCTTTCCTCACCCCTGCTACTACTACCTTAACAGTCAAATGTCATAGATATAATTTCTCACTTTTAGGAAAAGCAACAGAAGTAGAACAGTTATAAGACTTTTTACCCGCAAACGGCTACAACTTTTTAAAATTACTCTAAGATTCAAAGATGCATTTTTACAGAAAAAAATAGCTTAAGATGTCCTGTAAATCTGTCGTTCATTTAATTTAGGTATGTCCTGAGGTCTCCTATATTAAAGCAATGAACTGGAGTCAATGACAAAATACTTTCTTAGGTGATGATTTAAAGATCAGTAGATCTTAAATTTGGACCTCTCTCTTGTTATAAATGTTCTTATGGAGCTCATTACCAAGCTTACTTCAGGCAGTTAAGAAAAAGAAGAGTCAGCACTGGCATTGAGTGAAAACTGCATGTGGTAAAGGACATTCTCGAGCCCTTCCACACTTGTCAGTGGTACTGGATTCACCCTGGAGATATTTTTCTATATACTTCCTGTAAAGTGTATTAAATACTGGTAAAATAAGACAAAACTAGATGTTTAAAAAAAAAATCTAGCAACTAGTCCTATGACTGTGGTATGCTGTTAGCTGCCAGTTTTTATGCCTTTTGCTTGTAGTTACTCTACCAGGAACATCCCTTAGCCCAGCTACAGCATGCGCTCAGGCGATACTGCGCGTCCAACAAGCCATTCTGACAAAAGGCTGCTAATTTTGAGCAATAAACAGCTAATGTGGGAACAGCACTACCCAAAATGCATTTAAGGCACTCCAAATTCTTGTCATGTTGTTCCAGTAGCTTTACTCCTCTGTTTCTTCTGATGCTCACCTGGTTTTCAGACCAACTATTTCCAGGTGTGCCAGGTGAGAAGAACACAGACCTGAAAATTGGTATCACAGAGATTGCAGATTTCTGGGAAACTCTTACCTTCAATGGGAACTCATATTTGATTCTGAAAAATTTAAATGTAAAACAATTTAGGAGAATCTCAGAAGATGAAAAAAGTTCTAGGCACCATCTTTTATTCAAAACACTTACGGTTAACACAAAATGCAAAGAAAGTACCAGGATTCTATGAAATTTAAATAATGTGCTTTCAAGTTTACCACACAGCTGCAGAGAAAAATCACATGCTAGGAAAAGTAGAAACTCCTCTATCTGGCAGTAGGACCAGAGCAGGGAGCCCTCTGTGATGGGGCAGGAGCACTCGGAAGCAGGGAGCTCTGTGGCCGCCTCCACAGCTGTTTGTATCTGCTTTGCCTTCAGAGCACACCAACAACATTGCCAATTACAGGAATAGTTTTTGAAATGTGAATATGGGTGCTCTGAAAACTGGACTGAGACCAATAACTCATTTTGCAGACCCCAGCTAGTTATTCAGATGTTAATGGTCTTCAGCCACTACAGTCAAGACTGAATTTAAACCAGTACCCTAAGAGAGAATAATACCATTTCCTCACTACCTATGTCATCAGCCATCTAATGCTTCCCAAAGCACTAAACATTTTCAAGTGCAAATATTGCTATACCTTCGACTGTTGCTATGCAACACTAGGTCTTATATTTCCTAGAAAGATGTGAAGGAAATTGGACTCTTGATCCTTAGCTTAACTACTATTACTCACCACCATATCTGCTATACACAATTTGGATTAATACTCATTGAGAAAACCAGGGTATAGTCTTCAACAATCTACTTTTAGAATCTGGGCTCTGCTCCAATGCATTTCCCCCCTAATTTAATATTTAATTCTTTCTTGAACATGACCTGCCCTGCAATTTTAAGAGAAACCATCTGAGTTCTTCATTCAGCTTTATTATAATCATTTTGCTTCAGAATTGCTCCCACAACAGTATCAGGCATGTCTTAGGGATAATTATGTTTTATGGTTTTAAAAGTTAGCATTGCTGGAATGCAACAGGACTAAAAGTACAGTGCACACACAAGGTTCATAATGCAGCCCTTCTCATACCCACAGCAGAAAGAATCCCACCCCATAAACAACCTCCCCCCTCACAACTCCTCATCTTCAGGCATTCTGGGACAACAACTCACCATATCGATCAGCATAACTTTCAGGACTAACAGCAGGATTTTTTTTTTTTTTCTTCCTAAGGCCAATTATTTGCTCCTCTGTAGACATGCAGACATTTTTAGTAACACTGCTGGATAATCAGCTTTATCAGCCAGATGGTACACTTTTTGGGACAAGAAACACGGGCTGTTTGTTTCACCACAAACTGGGGCAATCCATTTTGATAAGAATTTAATTCACAGTTAATACAGATTGTTGGCATCTGGTTTTATATGAATTGATGCCACAGAGAAATCAGGTCAAGATCAGCTCTGGGTAAGAAGACCGACAGATCTAATGGCAAACTCCTGTCACTGCATGTCGGCGTGGAATTTGGCTAACCCAAAGTTGTCTGTGCCCCAGCAAGACAGAACATGTGTTACGTGTGCCCCCCACCAATGCATTTAAAAAAAAAGGGAGGAAAGGGGCAGCACTGGTAAATGGTCTCCTACTTCACTTTGGTACACACACCAGAGTCCTTGACACTGTGACATACAGCCATGCTTCCTGGGCTTCACAGTACCTAAGTTAAGGAGAAAGTCAACAAGAATTATAAGACTGAAACAGTTTCACATAAAGTGCACCTTTTTTAAAAATTTTTTTAAACAGTTTTAGTGTAGTAGATTCTTTTTATCAAAAGATAGTCTGTTGACCAGGATCACTGAAAGTTCCAAGAATTGCACAACATTTACATTGTATTTACAGTAATTTCCAGAGCAATTTTCAGCAAATTGGTTCACCTTGTTTCTCTCCAAACTCACACTAGGCCTTTCTTTATTCCATTAGAAAGCTTGTAAGTGAAAACTGTCTTTAGGAAAACATCATTTCAGAACACATGCTTAAAGTTCAAACTGCAGATAGATTTTGAGAATGTGAAGAAAATTATGACCAGACCTCAAAATGTTTACTTTGAGATTTGGCATGTGTAGGGTGTAAGACTACAAAACTGATGTATGGCACAGAGGAAGATTTTATCCTTTGCGTAATCATATACTTGATACATGTTCTATTTTCTATTTAGATTATTTTATAGTATCTGAACTAGATCATTTAGAAGCAGTTATAAATCTAATACAAAGTGGACATTTTTCTGCACATCTCAACTGCTTTCTGACAGAGGCTCTCCTAGAGTCACAACCACAATAAGAAGGAATAAAAATGGTTTCCCACCAAGTGGGGAAAAAACAGTTCCCATTATGCAGTTCCAACATATAAAGCTCTTAGTCACTGAAAAATAAGGGAGTCAGGTTCCCAAGTCACAAAATAAGGACACACAACAGCATGTTTATGCCGTTCACTGGTTTTGAACAGTGCTCCCAACCCTAAGCATTGGGAAAAAATCATGACCCAAGAAAGAGATGACTCATGGTTATTAGAGAAGGAAATTCAGAGGGGTTTTTTTATTTGATCTTAGAGATTTCACCCTTCACAGTCCACATCTTCATGTTTTTCTGCAATAATGACAAAGGCAAGGGATTACTGGCATTTGAAGAACTAAGGCTGCATCTCCCATAATCAGAGNGCAATTCCCAGCAGCCACCTGCAGGTGATACCACACTTCTTTGCAACCACAAAGTCTGTTACCACTTCACACAGTGGCAGGCAGACGTCACTGCCACCTCTCCCTGCATGGGTCCCATGCAATGGGCCAGCTCCTGTTTCAAGTTTACAGTAACCAGCAGAAGAGCGGGAAGACACATGTACTTTCTGTTGCACCTGGGAACAGCAGAGGAGATCAGAAGGAAAAACAAAAAAAAAAAAAGCCCACAAACAAAAAAAAACATAACCAAAAAAACCCAAACCAAGCCAGGAAAATAGAAGGCCTGCAAAATTTGTTGTGAACTTCATTCAAACAATGCAAGATGCAGAACATTAGGAGGTCAAAAAAAACGCCCAAACTCCTGCAGACTGAGTTCGAGTCTTCAATTCCACAAAAACTGGTTTTGGCTGATGCAGCTATTCAATTTCAGCAGACTTATGTCAGGATAAAGCAAGCCTAGAAAATTCAGTGTTTCTCTCTAGTGATCTGCACTTTCCTTTTTTTTTTTTAAAACGTGGAAGTAGGAATTTTTGTATAGTTTGAGATGTAACTTTCATTGCACAGAGGGCTCCGTTCAGAAGATTTTTTTTTTTAAAAAAAACCCGAAACATTAATATAATGTTTGGAAAGAAAAACAGCAAAAAGTGGAAACAGCATTGCAAAATCGTGTCTGTCTGAAACAGCATTGAGAGAAAAAGTGTTTTAAGCCACTGTTAATTACCGAACTTAAGTACTGTATGACAGTAAGCAACATAACCTAAACCTGAATTTTTGTACCTGCACTCCACAACTGAGGAAGAAGTGCTGGTTTTACACGGGAACTATTAGGACAGGAGTTTGCAGCTCCTACCAGGCACCCAGGACACAGAATACATCACTTGGAAACTAGAAGGAGGGGAGAAGCGTCCCCCTTACACTCAGCCTCAATTCATACTGGGTTTACTGTGAAGCAAATTACTCTGTACTGCACTTTGAAGGACATTGCAATGAAGGTGCATATCATTGCTAACATGAAATTTAGCCAGCTAATGTGAAATTTCAGACATAAAATTTATTACTTCCTGCATTTGTTAGTTTTACAGTAAAATAGCAGCAAGTTATCATTAATAACTTCTGGCATCTGATCAAAGTACAACAATTTGGAACCCTCCAAAATCTTTTAAAATATATAAATGTATTGTAACAGCAGCAAATAATCTCATCAAAAATGAAAAGCGATGTACAGCTCTGACAACATAAATCTACAAGTTAAAACTGCAGAAGAGACAGATGGAGGGGTTACATTTCATTTCAGGAAGCCTCCTGGCAACCTTTCAGCAGCTACAAAAGGACAAGGCCCATTTTATTCCATCTATTTTAGCATTCTCTGAATACCACAGAAGGCCTCTAATGATTTGTGCAACTGGTAATTATTCCATCTTTCTGGTTAGCCTGGAAAATGCTTCCAAAGCATGCCATATCCTTCTGCGCTAAATCAGCCCTCAAAGTCAAGCCCTCAGCAAAACAGCTTTACTATTTCATAGAGGCTAAGGCCAGAAGGGACTCTTCAATCATCTAGTCCCATCACCTGCATTTCACGAAACATTACATTTCTCCCTCAATCCCACTTCAAGCCCAATGACTCTTTAAGACAAGTCAGAAAATGTTTGTCCTACAGGTGAAATGCCTGCATTACAGATGGCACTGATGCTGTAACACGATGGAGAACTGACAAGCTATGACCAGAGTCCCAGCACATGGCCGAGATACCAGCATACCTAATTCGGAGGAGAGAAGCAAATTCCCTCTGAAGTCCAAATCTTATGACCACATGAGTAAGAAATGCCACACCTTCCCAAAAAAGAGGGCGCTCTGTACAACCTCCAAGCTTTGACTGCCCCCAGAGCATCCCCTCTGCTGCCAAGGAAAACTTCTGTAGCTTCTGAGAAGGGCAAGAAAACCCAGATAGAAACCCAACCCAAATATATTTGGCCAACAGCATCTCAGTTGCATTAAATCCTGGCTTGGGCAGCTGAATCCACATGCCTAAGATCCTCTCACAGGCACCGAGCACAGAGCCAAGAGAGATATAAGCGCATTTGTGGAAACACAAGCAGTTCTGTTCTCTTCGTGGCCCATCGGAGAACAGGATGATGCAGAGACTCAGATCGCAGCCCACAGAGTAACTCACTGCTCACGAAAGGAGGGCCACAGCTACTGAGCTCACAGAGCCATGCTTAGCAGCGCTTGTAAGAAAAAGCCACAGATGGTTAATTCAGAATTAAACAGCCAAGAATGCTGATGAACAGGTTTGTTTTAAAAGAGTGCATCTCTGGTATTTGTGTGTTATGTTGAACCCCAGTGGAAAACCCCAAGGGAAAATCTGCATTAACTAAAAAAATAACTAACTAAATAAGAAAATCAGGGATATCTGTGAGAGGACTTTTATGGACTCACCTAAGGATTCATTGTGATTTAAAAGAGATGAAATCTATAAACAACTCTAAAGAGCATGATTCTTCAAGGATTATATAACAATTATTTTCTGACATTTAATATAAACCTTTAAAAAGGGGGCTTAAAAAAAAAGAAAAAAGGCAAAGTAAATAAGCAGTGCATGCAGCTCTGCTTCAGGAAGCTGAATGGCAATCAGTCCACTGATTTTCTTAATCAGAATAAACATGCTCTTTCCTTCAGACTGTTCTCTCATTTATCTCACACTTCACACAGTATTACAGTGACAACCATCACTTCTGCTGGATGAAAGAGCAATCCAGGATATTACCACTGGAGTATAAAAGATAAAAATTAAAAAAACCAACCAAACACACACCAAAAAAACCCCACCCCCAAACCAAAACACCACCACCAAACCAACCTTTCAGTCTCTAAACACCTTTCTTTGTTTTCTGCCTTAGGTGCCGTTCAAATCCCTCCGAACACCCTGCCCTCTCTGTTTGCTTTCCTTCAATTGACAAGGCAATTTAGCCCAATTTGACTAACAGTCTATACAGGATCTTCTTCCTGCTATTTATTCACTCTCCTCATTTACTGGGGCTCTTTTGGACAGAAACAAAACATGCCAACATACTGTTTTCTCTTAATACTGTTCCTTCTCTCAGTCTCTGCCAATCCCCCCAGCATAGTGAACATGTGGTGTTATGACTACAGAGCACTTTATTATTTGCTATAATATAGCAAAGAATAATACCATGAAACGTTCTTGCCATCACATCCATATTCACAACTCCCATGCCTGTGTACCTCCCTCATTCTTCTTTCCAAATTGCAGCTGGAGGAAGGCAGAAGGGTAACAGCTTTGTATTTCAAAGAGAAATGAGTGTACCCAGCACGCTTCTAGGATCAACATCATAAATTGGCTGGGAAAGGACAGGCAGATACTAGCATGAATCTGCATTTCTTATGTGTCCTCAGTTTGGGGCAAGCAGAAGCAGCCTGTTTTGTGCCAGGATGCTTATATGCTGTAACAGGAGCAGTGAGCAAGTCTCCCTTCTCCATTCCTGCCGCTCTGGACAGTGTCAGAGGTGCCTTGTGGCTCCTGACCATGAAAAGACGAGAGGTTCAGAAGCATGTGCTATGTCTGCCCTGCAGCCTAAAGCTGAGTGTTGTCAAAGTCTGATGGGTCACTACCATCACTCCTGGTAGCAGCTGCTGGGTGGTACCACACCAATGCCACTGCCACGCAGCAGGGACCAACACGTAGCAGCAGGTGCCACACGTCAGGGAAACCCCAACATCTCCATCCACCACCACAGATAGCTCAACGGCGCCCCACCTCCCCCTTAAACAGAGGGACTTCATTCTCCTAAATACATTCACACCAGGGACACATACACTCACTCTCCTCCCCATTTCTGTATACAATACCTTATACCCCCATCTTGTGGGCTTGAACTACTCTAACAGTTAAAGAAATATTTTAATGCAGATGGGGGAGGGGGAGAGTAGAAAATGATAAAACAATACACACTGCCTGTTGAGAAGAAGGAACAGAAGATATCCTGCTCATTTCTGAGGGGATGCAGAGAGACACTCAGTTGTGAGCTTTTGGAGGCCAGCTCTTTTTTGGATAGAAGGTACTTCTGACTTTACAAGGTCTTGGAAAAAAAAATTAAATATTTGCTATGATATGTTAAAAACACTTCAACAATATAAAAGGTCTTCATATTGCAATCCAGAACTTTTTCTTGCACTTTTCAATTAGTTTTAAATAAAATTGCCTTGAATTTTGTATTGTAGTTAATCAACAGTATTTCTGAGGTTAGCAAAAATTCCCTTCGCTGCCAATGTACAAAGAAATGTCTATGCCTATTCTCAGACCAAGAATGGTACAAGCTAAGTATATAAGAACTAGATTATANACACACCCATACACAATCACCGTGCCATTCCCAACCAAGTGTGGCCAATTTGTGGCAATTAGCACATTGTGCATAGCACTATTCATCCGGCCAGCCGCTGGGCTGCCAAAGAAATTCTGGGTGGTGGTTTGTGTTGGAGCTTATCAGCAGTGCTGACAAGGGATGCTGGTGCATCAGCAAACACCTTCTGAAACATGCAGCAGTTTGGCTGCTGTTTCTACCTGCCAGCCACTTTTCAGTGAGCTGTTATCAGGATGGAGAACACTCAATCACAGCTCTCCAACAGCTAATATTAAAGGAGAGGGCAGGATGACTTCTGGGAAATTAAAGTCAGCTGACATTATCACCCTTTCCTTCACAGCCACACTGTTCCCCAGACCAGTGTGGGATAATTTTAATCCATTGCTGTAAGACAGCCACAGTTTCTGTTTTCTCCCATTTCAATTGCCTTTTGCATAAAAGGCTGGGCCTCCTGCAAGAGAGGAGCTTTCAGAATTTTGGCTTGCTAATGCAGGATCTGATTCCCCAATCCATAATTTAACTTACACTGAATACTTACCGCAAGGATATCCTCATAAAATGTATTAGAGATGCAAAATTTCTAAGAAGCACCACTGAAAAATATTCACCATATTATTTACTTAGCGGCTAATAATTGCTCTTGGATGCATCAAAGACCCCTTAACACAGAAAGACCTTTAATAGAATGTGTGTTATGGAGAAATTAAAACAAGCGATGCAGTCCTTCTGGGGCTGTGGTCCTCAGACATACTGCTTTTTCTGATGCCGTTTTACAGATTTTTCAAAAGGTTTCAATTTGCTCCTTTAAAAAAAAGGAAAAAAAGAAAAAAACCCCAGCTCTAAACATGACCTAGAACTCATTTTCCTTCAAGAACTTCACAGAAATTTATGATAGCAAAAATGCCTGTGAATTTCTACCTTTTACCTTCCTTCACTACTCCTATCTCAAAACTATAAGCCTGACCTTCCCTTCAAACCCCATCTTTCCACTAATATTTTCAAGAAATTACTGCATCAACAGCCTGGCAAAGGCACCCTTGAGAAGTGTGAATGACTACAGACAGGGAGCTGGGTTCAAACTCTTTGATAAATCGGTCTGAGGAAGAAGACTCTCCAAGATGCACAGAATTGCAAAATTCATTTTCTTCTTGAATCCATTAGCAGATCTGAACAAATTAGTTTTGACAAACACAGCACATTCTCACTGACCACAAAAAAAATACAACATTGAAATGCGATCTAAAGGCATTCCTGGAGCTGTATGGAAATTAAATAGCTTAGAGCAATGTTTAGACCGGCACACTGGATTGACAGAAAACTAGAGGTAAATTTTCAAATCACAGCATCCACACGCCCTGAATGCAGTAGCTTCACTGCTCAGCATAAGCACTGTCACAGCGTGCCAAGGACGTGACTAAAGGATGAGGGTCCACGTCTGGGAAGTGGGGCCGTGCCAGCGTCACACCTCCTGTCCAGGGCTGATCTCTGCATCCCACAGCAGCGTTATGGGGCTCAGCTGCTCTGATACCCTACAGTCCTCCCACAGCCAACAGCGGTTTGCTTTGATTTGTTAGCAGTAAAGCCAAAGGAGATGGAGGAAGCTGTTCTATCCTGGCAGAAGCCAAACTTTTGTAATTACCTCGTCCTCAACAAACCCCAACATGCATTTGTCACACAACTGAGTGAGGATAGCGCTGCAGCAGTGATTACTAACCTGGACAGCTGTAACTCTTCTGCTTACTACAAAGAACCTATTACTACGAGAAACAGCGCAGCACAGCAGCTCAACATGTACAAGCATCCCAAAGAGGAGCAAGATTCATTTTAAATAAGACTAAATATTTAAACAAATGTAATATTGAAACAATAAAACAGACCATAAGCAAAACTGAATATATTTTAACATATACATGTATAAACTCATGCCACACTGTGCCTCAACACTGCACCCAGAGCTCTTCAATTTTTATTGATTTTATTTGGTAGCTATGTCACAGAAAGCACCACACACAAACTCAGGAACCCTTCACGGTGGTACTTCACCAAAGCAAAAAGAAAACAGAGCCTAAAGTGTTCCATTTGACACAAAACAAGGTATGTCACTCTAGGACAGGCCACAGCAGGAACTGGCATGGGGTTCAGCTGCAAGATGAAGGCACTGAAATTCAGGTCTGCACACCCAGGTCCTGACACAGATGGAGGGGAGCGAGCAGCTAAGCCCCGCTCCAGCTGACGCAGGGGGCTGAGCTCTGGACCACCACACACATTGCAACATTTCACTGATGTGCAAGCTCGTAGCTAACAGGAGCAGGAAGAAAAGGAGGTATCGACTTGTTCTTTTGGCTGCCAAACATAAGAGCTGTGCAGAGTGTGAAGGATTCGCATGCGTGCAATTCCTTCCCATCATTAGGGGATCCTGAGCATGTATTACCTGTCCTCCTGAGATGTGCTACAGGTGCTCTGGGACAGGGATTCCCATTTTCCCCTTACCTTTGGGGCTGTGCGTTAGGATGTACATACCCCACTAGGACAAAGGATGGGACAGGGAGGCCTCTCGTCCCAGGCAGTGTCTGGTCACAACCTGGCTCCTGAACAGTGCAGTTACAGATGCCAAAGGATGCACCACCAGTACTGCATCGAGGGAGACCCTCTAGCCCAGCTCTACACAAACTTTCCTGAGGTGAGAAACCGTGGTTCAAATTCTGCTGTGAACAGGGCAGAGAATGGATTTGAAGTTGGATCTCTTCCCTCTAACATTTTACTTATCAAGCTAAGGACATTCTCTGACTTTCAGTCTGTGGGTCACTGAAACATAATGACATGCATTAAAAGGAATTATTTTTAAAGCACATCAATACAATAGCTGTGGAATGGTATCACCAGTGCTTCAGAAGAAAAACCCACACCAATATTCACATCTTTTATTCATATATTTTAGTGAGACTGAAAGCTCACATACTTCAAGATTCACATAAGATATAACATTGGATATACACGAGGATGAAGACTGCAAGAGTCCTTACTGTTCTCAGGTTCCTCGATACAACGAAAAAGATTGATGGGCTCTGGAAGAAGCCTGCCTACGCACACAGCACTGTATTTCAGGTCTTTTTTCACATATAGATCACACAAGAGACAGACGAGAGGGTTACCAGGTTGGACAGTTTTATTCCTTTCCTTGCAGACAGTTTTAAAGCTGTTTGCCATGACTATCAAAGTATTTTTATTTTTTTTAACTCATGTTGCAACCATGCAGGAGACAAAACAACACTGAAAAAAGAAGTACTAACTAACAGTGGTATGGAGGGAGGATGGCTTGTTTAAACCAAACTACATATGCACCAATCATGCAAAAGACTTTTGTTTGGCTTTTTTGTATTTGCATGGCAAGTGCTGCCTCTTTAGGCATAAAACTCATCCCAAGGGACTACACATACTCTCCTGCTTTCTGCCTCAGCCAGCAACACAAACCAGCACTGCATAGCAGAAAGGAGGCTCCCACCTGGGAGACTCCCCGTGATGTTCATGTTCATGATAATTTTCCTGCTTTTGCGGACAAAAGGAGGTAGCAATTATGTAGTTATCAAAATATTTGTCTTCAGATTTCTAATCTGTTTTTAAACATAGGATGGACCTAAGACTGACCCTGAAGTAGTTAATGATTTTCCTACTAAAAATGAGAATGTGTCTGAGCTAACTGCTATCTTTCTCAAATGTATTTCAGAGTTTCCCACTACGTACTATTGAAAAGCCTGCTAGCTCTAGATGAAGAGGCTAGAATAACTCCAGAGAGCATTTCTTCTGTCTGAGAAAAGGTTCAATGTGATTTTGAGTGAACAGTCAGTCACTTATAAAAGTGGTTTTAATAGTGTGCTGGGCTACTCAGGTCCAAGCCGCATGCAAGAGGTATGCCCAGCCCCTAGGAATTTCAATTATCAGCCATAGATTATGGTATCTGTGGCAAGCATGCAAGCAGCGCTGAGTTTTAATTATCTATTGCAGCCAATGAATCTGATGAAACTGATTCAATGACTCAGGGATTCCTAGAGAGAATGAGTCCCGAATTAAGTCATACAGCTACAACTTCACCTAGGTAAAACACACAGTAGAGTAATAGGCTGAAATAAGCTTCTAGCAAGTTGGGGTTTGGTTGTTGGTTTTGGGGTTTTTTTTTTTGCTATCATCTAAAGTATCATTAGATGGAGAGCTGGCATTATTTATTAATTGGGTTCTTAATTTAAGAATCTTGCTAGACGGCACCCGTAAGAGCAAACGTTTGTGTATAAACATAGCACTGTAAATATAGAGCTTTATTTTGAACGAGGTTCTTGCAATGCTAATCCGTGATTTCCACTTTAGGATTAAATCCTTTGTAGGCAGAACCCCTTGTTAGGGGCACTCACAAACTGCACCTAAGATCCTCATAAATACTTATTAGGAGATGGCACCTTTCAGAAAAAGCACAAAAAAGCTGTGCTCCAGAAATTATACTCATTTCTTGTGAGCTTCCAGATGGAATTGAAGTTACTGATTTTGACCTCTGATGATTGCTATCATGCGTGATAGCATTAGCAGAGATATTCATAGCTAGAGCACTCCACCAAGACGAGCAGTTCCCAGTGCAGTGTTTCCCCTGTTCTCACAACGCACATTTCTCACCCTGTCTGCCAGAATCCAGATTTGTTTTAGTTACAAGACCATCTGCTTTTTGAAAGGCTTTTTTTTTTTTTAGGGGGGGATGACAGATGGATGAGGTTCAAATTCTTGTTGCAACCAGCAATGAATTTTTACAATTCATTGTCTCTGCTGCTTACTGTCTTGCTTTAATTACTTGAAAAGAAGAACTCTCATGGGGGGAGAAAGAGTTTTCCAAATGCATAAAATTTTTAAACCAAAATAAGCATATAAAATAAATTTCTGATGCTTTAACTACAAATAGTCTAGCTCCAGGTTTGTAACCTAGTTCTGTAATCCTGTATTGGCTCAGGTTTCTCTTTCATGTCCCAGAATAAAGGGATGAGGAAGCAGAGGGAGTACTTTAAGGGGCTATCTACAGTGTTATAAGCGTCATATTTTCCCCCCAGAGTCTCACAATATCATCTGGCTCTTTCAAAGTCTTAGTTCTTGAAGTCTGGTGTTTGCAGAGAGCCACACTTACTTTTAAAAAGCTCACGAAAAAACCAAGACTTCTAGCCCTTAATATTTAAAGCAGAAAAACTTTAAAAGTTGGTAGACAGATGGTTTTTGCTTAAGTTCTTTCATATTTTAAAAACCTCTCAATTTTCATTTCATATTTAATACCCTTTTTGGAGTGACAAGCTTGGCATAGCAAATAAACCTCCATGATGCCACTAAAATACAGTAAAATAGTCCCCACTAATACCATGCTGCCAAGCTGGCAAGCCTTGATCCACAAGCCATAAATTATACATCCACTAGCCATGAGCACCCCGCTACGTACCTCAGGAGGAGGGAGGCGTCGGGAAGCGCATCACTGCGAGTAGCGGGATTTGGGGGCCCCATCGCTGACCACGGCTGTACCCGGTTTGCACCCCGGCTCCAAACCAACATCACTATGTTGCCCTCAGCCTCAGCACTGCTTTACTTATTGCCCCATGGTCAGGGACTGGGATTAACCACCAGCCCCTGCCAGTCATGCACATAGCCCCAAAACAGGATGCACGCTTGGATTAGGGAGAGCTTCAGGCAGCTGAAGAGCCCCACGTCAGCTACTCCTACAACAGGAGACCTAAGCTGTGTGGAAATGGGGGATGGAAGGGAGGGGAGCCAAAGAACAAATGATTGAGCAAAACACTAAACATCCCTAGGTTATGCCGCAGAATCGTTCCATCTGTGAAAATATTTCACAGTGAACCACGTCATGTTTATATTAATTTCTTAACAGTAAATAAATGCTGCCTGTACAGCTGCAGGCACCAGCCTCACCCTGCACCTCCCATGCCCCGATACCCAGCATGCCAGCCTCGCAAACACGCACCGCTGAGAAGGGGCACGTCCCTATCTCAAACGAGGCACAAACAGAAAAATTGAGCCCATATTAACAACATTTGGAATCTCTGGCCTTTATTATTCATTCACTATGAAGCTTTTGTAGGCTTCAGCCTTGGTTTCAATGAAGTGACTGTTTCAAGAAAAGGAGAAAAAAAAAGAGAAAGATGGAAGAAAGGAGAAAGTTTAAGGGGTAGGGGGGAAGCCTCACAGCAGAAAGAGAAGTGTAATCCAAAAAAAAAAAATCTATCAGGTTTTTTTGCTCCAGTTGCTTCTTGATTTCCCAGAAAAACCAAAAGCAGATGCTTTAATTTACTGTTCCCATAATACTGTTTAGTGTGCCTTCATCTATTTCCTGATGTTATTCCCATTTTTTCCACTCATTTACTAATAAAAGGAATGAAAGATCACAAATAATATAGAAAGGAAAAAGTGACAGATAGCCGAGGCATTTTTCATCATGTTAAAACAGTTTTCAAGACAAAGTCCTTACTAACCATGTTCTCCTCTGAGAATAAATACAGTAATCTACTCCTCAAAAATCAGTACAGTCTAGATGCTGCCAAGCTTTCTAAAANTTTTTGTTTTGTTTTGTTGTTTGGTTTTTTTTTTTTAATAAGACTAAAAAAACCACCCTAAAACAAAAAAAAGCACATTTTATTTATGCAAATATTTTCTAGCACAGCAGTGATCATTGTTCAACACTCACATCCACTTCTTTGTACTCTGAAGCTATGACCATATTTCACACATTCTTTTTAGACCCTGATTAATTTAACAGAAAAAGAGTAGGCCAGAAGGAATCTGCGTATTGAAGACATTTCTCCTAAAGTCATATTGGATCCAAAGCAACCATGATTATATATCACAGGAGCAATTTATTTAAAATTAAGATAGCAATAAAAGTGGTACAGAGAAAAGCATTTGAACAGCACTGACAAACTTCACTGCTGTAACATTTTCCCCATATTATAAGTCTTATCATCAAAATTCCAGCACTGAATCTTTTTTTCTCTTTTTGAATGCTGGGATATGCCAAAGGTTGATTTTAAAAGAAAACACCCACAGAGGTTACTGACTGATACCTGCTGCATTTCACAACACGTTGTCTGCTTGTGCATCACTCTGCTCCACCACAAGTTCTCCGGTACCTGAGCGGCACCAACAGGGCTGCACGCTGGTTGGTCCCTGCACCTCACCAGACATTTGAAAGAAAAGAAGTTGAAAAATAGTTTCTCCCCTACAACATTCAAAGGTCAAATAATCTCTAGATACCTCAGCAATGGCCCACTTCATGGCAGAAACTGTAAGGGAGCTGCAGCTAAGATTCCCAATGATCCGCAGAGGTTAAGTGATGCTACTGACCTCTCCCAAGCCGTGGCCAGCAGTGGGAAACCCATCAGCATCTTCATAGCAGGTCCCTCGGCCCTCCTGATAACCAAAAAGCTGTAGGAATATTTCAGCCCCAGAGGTAGGTGAAAGGCTTAGGAGTAAAAAACCAACCAAACAGAAAACCCAGAGAGAAGCTAGTGTGCTGACACAAAACTGGGAGGGAGCGTTGAGTGAAAAGACTTTGTTAGGGGTAAAGACTCTGCAGAGGAGGGTCGGCCATACAGGATGGGGTATCTCCCATTCCCCTGAAAATGGTGAACAGAGGAAAAAACCCACCTCAGCAGAAAAATGCAGAAGTAAGGAACTGGTCCCAGGTTCAAGCGACTGACACGCAACATTACCAAAGATCAGATCTCAGTCTGATTTGGGCAGAGGGCCCCATACATGACAAAAGACTCTTACAAATTTCAACCCTGCAGGGGCAGCAAACACCAACTGATCAACTGGTGGCTGTTGAGCAAATAAAACTTCCTCACAGAAGCAATGAGAAATCTCTCTATCCTGATACAGGGTTCAGCCCCCATGTCCTTACATTAAAGGAATGGACTTAAGCTTCAGATTATGGAAAAGTCCAATATGTTTCCCTAGTTACACTTCCCACCACCAAAAAGACGTGTTCTTCTACAGTTCTCCCTGGAAGAATTAGCCATCCTCCTCAAGTTCGAGGGACAAAAATTCACCCTCTCCCATTCCAGAGGAAAGTAAACATCCTTCTTGGAAGGAGCAATCAGGTGGTCAGAGTCCAAGATAACTTTGCAGCTAATGAGGAACAAAGATGAAGAAATCAAGCAGTTCTTCAAGCTACTACCCCAGTGGAGGACTGGCAGTGTTAAAAGACAACATTCCTCTCTTCCACAGAGGGTCCTGTAAGTCCTCTTGAATAAAACGAAGGATAAAAGATAACAGCTCTGCAGCTCTTGGCAAGGTGGTAGGAATCAGCACCCAGCTTCTCAGGCTACGTGCTGTGGGCAGTTTTTATCTTAGGATGTACCTGCCTTGAAAACAGGTGTAAGCTCATTGCCTAAGGAGGAGCACGATGCTCTGGGGCTCACCATGAGGCATCGTGCATTTATTTTGTTAATCTTGCCCAGGTCACGCCCACAGCAAGTGCTGAGTCCAGCCTCTCAGGACAACATGATGGTAGGTGGTCTCCTTATTGGAATTTCAGTGGAAGACATAGCATTTCCACAGCTTGGAGAAGAGGGGGTAGAACTATCATCTCAGAGAGCAGATAAATTTAAGTCTCCAATTAAAATAGACATCTTTATGTTCTCATCAAAAATGTACTAGGGCAGTGCTGAGGGCTACAGAACTGAGGCTGTAGTAAGTGGTAAATGAATCTGCTCCAGCATGGAAAAGACAAGGAGAAACATGGGGCCTCTTCGTCACAGCATGTCAGAATCCAGAAGCTTCTAAGAACTATATCTTGGAGCACAAAAGAAGGTAAAAGGGGTCTTGCAGTACTCATTTTTACACACCATCTACCTCTCTCAGGACATTGCAGTCTTCAGAAGAATCATTTTGCATGTATAAAAAAAGGCTACAAAGATAGGGAAATGCTCTCAGTGCCAAGTCTCTTGACTTGCCAGGTCTGAGATGGAATCCAGACTGACCAAGTAAATATGTTTGCACATATACATCCTTTTTACTGATTTTTTTAAAAACAGGGTAGAGCTTAAAAGGCCAGCAAATTGAGCATTTGCTCAGGATGCAGTTTCCTCCCATACAATACAATCACCTCATGAGAATATCTGTGATACAAGTATCCCATCACAGGATGGGCAAAGTTTAGAGTCATCCCAGAAAGGAAGGAAGGAAGGAAATTAGTAAAAAGAAGAGAAGGGCTGATAGAGAACTGCCATACAACTAGGGTGTTCCCTCTTGATTAACATCCAAAGAAAGATGAAAGCAGAAAAGAAATGCAGAAACCACACACCCCCAGACACACACAAAAGAATGAGGAGAGAAAACAGGCCTAAGAGCAACACTGGCAAAGGCAAAATCTGTAAAGTAAAAGAATTCTGACTCATTCAAATGACTGAAAGTGAAAATCATATATCAGGTACATCTGTTTTGCTTATGTGCACAGGCACAGGAAAGGCAGGGTGCGAGTGTCTTATGCATACTGTCAAGGAAAGCCCATTTCCAAGTTGGGCACTTGCAATACAAACACCCAACGTGAATACATACAGAGAGGAGGACTCAGAAGGAAAACCTGAAGTGAAAAATACCATGCGACCCAGGAACACATACACACACTTTCTTTTCCCAAAGGAAAAACAACAGATTTGAAAAACAGCTATGAAAACAAAAAAAACCCCACCTTCTGAACAAGCAAGTTTGATAAGTGATGAGCATTTAATGCAACTAGCCAAATACATGTAGTGAATATCCGTAGCAGTGAGGGTAACAGCAATAAATAGCAATAAACAATCACAATATTCCCTTTAACCTCCTCATTTTTACAGGATTCTCCAAGTACGAGCCTGGGAACGGTGCAGGGAAGGGACAGGTTTAGTAGTGCCAGGTTCATGAAGCTTGAGCTACTCAACAGCCTTCACCCCCAGCTCCCCAGCCACTGCAGCAGCTTCTTTTTAGCTCCTAAAAAAATCACCTCCCTGGACTGGAGCTAGAAGAAAACTCCAGCTCAGGTCTGGGAATCCAGGCAGGTTTGGCCAAAGCTAGGGAACAGCAACGTGCTGCAGCTCCACCCTACCACATAACCATTTCCATTTTGAGATTAGGTTGCCCAGAATGGACCAGTTTTATTTGATGCTATCAAACTGGTTAAAAACAGCTATTGGCATAAACAATAATCAATCTGCAGTGAATACAAGTCATGGCTGGATGCGAATCAACTGATCCCAAAAAAATCTACTGCTGGAAAGTGCTCACACATAAAAGCATCATTAAAAACAACCATAAGGCAAATTTCTACTGAACTAAAACCATCCTATTCTAAATAAATGAAGTGAACAATCAAATGTGGAAAGAGTTCCCAAAAAAATAAATCTCTGAAAAAGATGTGCTTAAAGCAGATACTAAAGGTTGGAGTGGCACTAACCAGATTTACAGGGAGAGACTGAGACACCACCCTCCCAGACCCCACTTCAAAGCTTTGCTGCCTCCCAGCTTCAGTTAATAGCAAAACCACAAATGGGAAGTCACTTGCAAGTACTAAACCTACTTAAAAAAAAAAGAAAAAAAGAAAAAAAGAAAAAAGTAGTACCTCAGATTCAAAGAAGGCGTCTTGCACAGACTCGAGCCTGGCCCTCAGAACCATAAGCATAGCAGAAAGGTGAATTTAAACTCAGTCTATCTATAGGCAGCCAATAACGAATGCAAAGCAGGATGAACAGAAACAACTTCAAACATCTGAGCTAAGAGTGGTGGTTCAGTCTCATGAAACCTGGTAGCAAGGTAACTCCACTAATCAGATCTCAAGGTGAGAAGAGCAGGGGTTGCTGCCACCACCTACCCAAGAGACAAGCAAGAGTGCAAGCCCTCCAGGGGCACAGAGAGCAACCATGGTCCTCAACATGTTTGTTCCCTGAATAGGACATGATCAGAAGTTAAAGTGACTATTACCAGTGTATTGGTGGTACTCTGCTGATAACAATTTCACAAGCAGCTTCATAACAATATGCTTGGCACGCAACAATTCACATTGCTTCACAGCCACAGCACTCACCCACCCCTACCGCGAGTCTTCCCAAAGGAGCTGCCCCAATGCACCACCCCTCAGGCACCAGAACAACAACCCACAGTCAGTGCTACCAAGAGCCACCAAAGTAGTCCAGTTTAACAAAATAACTTACTAGCCCTGATAATGCAGACAGACCCCTCACCCATGTAGTCTCCATTCCAGGGAAGGCAGGACAACAGGCTCAACAGACTGTCCTCCAAATTCACGGGCCTCTAGACGGAAAAGCATCTCCCTCTCAATCATCACCTCCCGAACAAGATGATGGGACAAGACAGGAAATAACTGGTTAACAGCATGACTTTGAAAGATCACTTCCTCAGAATCAGACTATTTTTCTAAATCAGCAGCATCTTCCCCCATTAATTCAGACACTGACAATGGATGTCAATCACTGCATAAATGAGCAACTACACTAGTAGATCAAAAATGCAAGTATTTAGCCTCAGGAAATTCAGAGAATCAAAATGCATTCTTGTCAGAGTCTAAATTAAATCCAAAGGGCAATAGTCCACCAGTAATCTACAGTTTTGCTAAACCAAAGGTCTGAGGAACCACTCCAGCATCAGCCTGTGTTACTTACATAAAACAGGATAATTTCTTCTCAGGTCTGCCTGGCATATGCAGGCTCCAGACTGTCCAAGAGGATTCAGCTGAACTGTTCTTTGTTGTACAAAACCAAGAGACAATATTTCTTCATTTCAGATATGTGTCTCCATCCTGCCCATACATACATAGAGTTAAAGCAAACTATCAGATACCAATCGGTATTTTAATTGTCCTCCCCCTTGGACATACAGCCCAGCTGGATTAATTCCTAGAAATTCACCTTAGACCCAAGGGTCTTCTTGTCAGGGCTATTAGGATAAGGACCCAGGTCCAGAAGTCCACAATTCTGTCTAACAGCTGATAACCATCCATAAACCCACAACCACTGGCATGTAAATATCTTGATTTATTCCCAAAGATGAGAATCATAAGCAGTGTTTGCTGTAGCTCAGCAAGACTCCCTAGCAGACATACTAATCTATACACTAATAAAACCATAAAGAATGGCCCAGTTCCAGTTCAGGCACTGAAAACAGACAAATGCCTTTCTAAGAGGGTCAAACAGGAGGTCCCAGCTACCCACCTCACCTTAGTTTTGCAAGAGGGAAATGATTCAACCAGAGTACTGCGCAGAGAATAATTATTCCAAAACAGGTAGCATCACCTAACAAATTTTAGCAATACACGGAAGATGTGATGGGACTCATGGTGCGTGAGGGAAATGAACATTTTTCATGGCAGAGAAGACAACGATTTTCCAGAAACTTGTTATTTTTAAAAGAGGGGAGCAGGAGGACATTCCAGATGCACCTCCTCTAAGCTACCTTTCCCACCCCAATACTTACTTTTTTTTATAAGAAAGGGACAATGAAGGGGCAACTCACCATCTTAGTGGCCATCTCCAGTTTCTACCAATTCAGCCTCTATATCCTCCCCGTTCAACATATAGCCACCTCTCCAGAGGAAAGTGTCTCCCAAGCACATCAGAAATTAAAGAAAATGCACATGCAACCATCACTACCCAGCAGATCTTCTTCCAATGTACACAAAGCCAGGAGAGCGCAATAAGATAAACAAGAAGGGGCCAATGAAAGCAGCCCACGTCACCACGTACTGCTGTGGCTAAACACAAGTGAGATGCGGGCAAGCACTGGGGATGAGGTTTCACACTTACCCAGCTCCTTACAGGGGAGCACCACGCTCCAGCGGGGCGGCCGGGTAGCTCTGCCATGAGGCATGCCGGGGCATTGCAGCACAGCAGCTGCCAGCCAGCTGCAGCTTCAGGAAACCTAAAACAGGAAAAAAGTGAGTCGAGAGTGAATGTGCCAAAGCCCCTTTCGAAACCGGCACTGACAGCCTCCCACAGACAGCTGTGGCATTGCCACAGCTTAAAACCCTGCAAACAACACATCATCAAGGTTGACTAACCAAAACATTGTTAGTTAAAATGCAGTTAAACCTGGAAGTATGAGCAATTTAACAGCTATACACACCAGAAAATATTGCAATGATCTCAAAACCAAACATTTTTAACCCAGCAGCGACAGCCTGCAGCAGTTGTTAGCAAACAGATGATCTGACTTTTAAAGCATCAGCTGCCCTTCAGTGTTTCATCACAAGGCAGAGTTGACATGCCTGAAGAAATTGTGAGCTCCCAGCATTTGTAATACTATCTTGCAGCTTTATTTCACCAACACCCATTTCCAAGCTTCATCCATTTGTGAGTTGCTTTCAGTCATTTCAAATAACACATTATATCTAGAAGTCAGAAAGTTAAAAAGAACAATAACATTTCCTATCATTCAAGAATAAACAGTATGAGTTTAAAGATTAACTATGTAATTAATATGATTTAGGTTCAAGGTGATAATACCTTGAAATAATGAGGATTATCAAAAGTACACCAAACAGTTAATGTGAATCTACCGGAAGGCTGAGGTATAATTATGCAATTCACCCTTTAACTTGCATCTGACAGTGGTTTGAGTGACATTTCCCAAACTTAAGGCCAACAGTCCATATTCACAAAGTCTTGTACGTTGACAATCACAGCCTATGCTCTCTCAAAACTTCAAAACAAAAGTAGTTTTAAGAACACTGCTTAACAGTAGGGAATCACTGGTCACATCTGAAAACCATTGACTGCATTAGTGAGCCTCAAACTACCCAAAGAGAAAGCAAAAGGCAGAATCCCAGTGCCTCTGCCTCTCCCTGCTTCAGTTTCCCAGCAAAAGAGTGGGGCACTGGAAAGATGCTTTGGTATTGCCACCAACATCCACGTCAAGACGCAGAAGTGGCATTTTTCAGAACAAGCCCAGACAATCCATTAATAAGAACCACAGATTCATATCTAGGATTAAAAGGGCTGACGTACTTGAACGCGTACAGATAAGTGAGCCAGGAGAAGGAAGAGGAGCCAGAGAGGATTGTTGGGTTTAGGTCTTCCAAATTGAGAATGGCAACACTACTTATTTAAACCTGAATACAGTCTACACAATCACAACTGGCATAATCAAAGCCTTTTGTATAGGCTATCCTTGATTAAATTAGGTTAATTTTCACTCTAAAGTTGGAAAATAATTACTGGTTAAAATATCATATAAAATATCCTTCATCCAAAGATTGCTGTAGTTTGAGGAGAACACGGTTCATTCTTCATACAAAACAGAAAAGGATAAATTGCTTGAACACAAAAGATAACTCAAATTCAACTACCAAGTTGTGCCCAGCAACTGTAATAATTGCATACAGAACACAAACATGCTTTGTTGAGAACTCATAATATCTAATCAGCTATAATTGTAAATTTTATTTTCCATTTGTAAATTACCAAGGGAGCTAACTAGAGAACAGGGGATGTAAAATAATATTCTAGCTGGGGATATTTTGTTAACGCATAAGCCTCTACCCACCCCTTTCCTAATGCCTGCAAGGCTCTTCGGCTTCTGAACTTATTTTAATTGTTAGCTTCTCTTTGAAGGTATTTCAACTACAATGCGAGCAATGTTCTAATGAATTCTCAGCTCTGTGCTATTTTTCCCAAACAGTTCTTTTACATCATCTACAGATTTGGATGCTGAGATGTAGTTTCTATGCTCATGTGCATCCCTGTTTCTGAGGAATATCAATATTCTCAAGTGAGATGTTTCAAAGTTTCTGAACTTAAAAAAAAAAAAACCAAAACCCACACAACAACTTCCCACACACACATACACACACACACACCTTCTACAGGCTTGTTTTGGCACTTAAGCCATCTCTCCCTCCTCCACCTGCCGAGTTCCTGAGCGGTCCTTCTAAGCCATGCAGCTCCACCAGCAAGCACAGCTCTCTGGAGCCAGGGGAGGGTGTTTGCAGGGTCCAGTCGGTGGCACAGCCCAGGCAGCACCGCACCAATGTACTTCACACCCCTCCCTTACAAGGTTCATCCTTTGGGCAAGCAGATTTGGTAATTCGCATTCCTCTCCAAACTTGCCTCTGCCAACACTTATTTTTCAGATGCACGAGTAGTTACCCCCATCCTGAGCTCCCAAAACACCACCAAGAGCTGCACTAAAGACATGATGTACTGCGTACCTCAGCAGAAAGCACGTGGCAGTCACGTTATGCTTAGAGAATGCAGACACAATGACTCTTACTGCTTAAGGGACACGTCTGACATTGTCCCATGTCATGCCTTCCCTTTGACAGCATCTGACTACGTTTTGCCACCAATTAGGGTCCCACTGTGATAAGGACCCCTCCAGAAGGGCACAGGCAGTGGGCAGCATAGCTTACGCCTTTGTTTCCCGCTCCAGCAGTGACAGGCAGACCTTTCAGTGAAGGAAACCTATTGTCAGCTGCACCTGTAAGCTGAACTATCCAAAACTAAATACAATTTAAAAGGGGAATAATATAAGAGAACCAAAGGATATTGGCCTGCCTTATGAACATTTTTTTTTTTTTTTTTATTAATAAGCTTAAACGTGCTTCTTCGAGACCAGCAGTCAAGGGAGCCAATACCCCATTTTACCAGCCCTGCTGCAAGAGCCACACCAAGCTCACTGAAATGCAAAGGCAAACAAAAAGCCAGAAATTCCCTCCATTCCGCAGCACTCTGACAAATAATATATAGATGGGTGGAAGAATTAAGCCATAATTAGCAATTGTGTTGACCCAGGTAGTCATCTTGTGTTCTTTTTTTTTTTTTTTTTTTTTTTAAAAATAATGGCATTTCCAGGTTATAAAAATGTCACTTTTCTGAAAACAGCAGCTGACAATTTTATACAATAAATAATGCTATTTTATAGTAACGAGTACAACATCAGCAACACAGTAAAGTTAACATATTAACACTGACAGAGATTACCTCTGTTCTCTATTAATCTGCATTCTTTACAGATGGTTATTTATGAAAATTAAGCATGAAGCTGAAAGGTTATCTATGGCCATATTAGCAAACATCTGCTTGCGATTCTGATTTCATGTTTGCATGCTATTCTTGGAAAAGCAACCATTTTCGAGAAGTACCAGATGTGACCAAGTGTTCTTAATCGTAAAATATTCATTTTAGCAAGATAAAAGTTCAGTGAAAAAGCAGGGCCAGAAAAGAAATCATATTCTCTGAACACAGCAACTGCTTTATACTGCTCCTGCCGCTGAATACTCCAGGGGAAAAGTCTTTCTGAAGAGGAAAAAAAAAAAAAGCATTTTCTTTAGCATGCCACTACAGCTAATTACTCTTCATTTTTAAATATGAAGCATTCAAAGGAATAAACACGAACTCAGTCTCAACTTTAAAGCAGAGATGTTACGCATTACATGAACTGAACCACCTATTCACTCTCAGGCAGGCAGACTGACATGGTACCCTTCAATCTCCAGTGGCAGGAGCTCAAGTAGCCTTCCACAAACTGACTTTAGGGATCCAAATCACCTCCCCAAGATCCCTCACTACCTACAACACGGAAGAGATGGTTAACTTCAGGCTGGGAAGATGTTGCAGGCAGCAGGCTCTCAAGGGAAGCTCTATGAGGGAATTAACGTAGACTGAACTAAGGAAGGAGGGGTTGTTTAATTTTTTCTTAGAGCCTTGCTACGCTTACCTAGTTCCTAAAAATAAAAAAAGTTTCTGCACCTTCAAAATATTTGTTCATTATGTTTGATAGCTTCACTCTTTGAAGGAGTTAATCCAGCTGTTTGGATTGGCTACATCCAAACTGTTAATCCAAAATAAATTTGTAGATAAAGTGTCAATATATTTGTATTACAATACAAAATGAAAGATGTACCCATATAGCTCCTTTTTTTTTTTAATATATACACACACACATTTGCAAACATATATATATTCTGTTTATAAACTATCATGGACTCCTTTCTTTGCAGAGACAGTGCTTTTGAAATTAAAGAAGAGAGAAATGTAATAAATATTAGAGTGAAGGATTACAAGCCCAGCCACCAACACTTACTGGCCTGATTTGGGGACTTTATTACAGAGTGTCATTTTAAGTAAGGGGTCCTGAATAACAAAAAAAAAAAAAANCATGCCCCCCCCCCCCCCCCAACTCCCCAGTAGTTCAAAATAACTCTTCTGGTGAACCCCTCATGCAAAATTCTGAGCACACTTCATTTACGTCCCTAATAAATTTTCAGAGGAACACTATATCATATAAAGATTCAACTTTGGGAAAGCTCAGCTTTCCCAAATACCATATGACAAGAAAATGTTGCACTCCCAAACTTATCTTCAGTCTGCAGTTCTTCTAGGGTTTTTATTTTCATTTCAGTTCTTGTTGTTTGGTTGGTTTTGTTGGGTTTGTGGTTTGTTTTTTTTTTTTTTAAATCAGATCATAGATTTTAATTTAATCCCAGACTGGCAAATGATAACTCTCATAACATTTAAAGGAAAACTACATATGACAATCAAAGACCTGCGTTATTAGCTGATACTGCTCATACATCCTTTTATGTGAGGAACACCGATTATCACAAATCACAAATATTAAAAAGTCATAAATTATGTCTTTACCTACAGAAAAAGGACTTTGATCTGGGAGACTGCTGTTTCTTAAAATATCATCTTAGATACTTTTCGTGTTCTAATGGTTTGGGGCATTCACTGAATACATGATTCATAGTTTGAAGATTTCTCCATTGGAAGACAATATTTCTCAAACAATTAAAATTCTCATATGACCTTGCTCCTTGTGCTGAGGCTTCAAGACTACAAATTATAAACCTCATAATGAAACCCAGTTAAATTCTGTATTCTGAATCTCCACTGTAATTTTTATAATTAAACTATTCATTCAGAAAAAAAATCTGGCCACATTTTTCTATTTATAATATATACTTCCTATTACTCTCTCACTCCATATCTGATTCCCCTCTAAAGACACTCAACTTCAATTTACATGGAATCTAGCAGCCTTTTCCCCTCAAATATTTATCAAGGTTTTTTGACACTATGTTTTTCCTGCCCAACACACCAGAAATCCTAATAGGAGGCAGAAATCCTAATAACTTCATAGTTGTGTAGATTGTGGAACTTCCTGATATGAGCAACAAATAGATGGACAGGAAACCGAAAATTCTTTTCAAATAAGAGAATTTGGGAACTAACATGTGCTCAAGATTTGGAGGTTTTAGTATATCAAGAAAAAGCAAGAGAAAAATAGAAATTCAGCTATTTTAAAATTATTAAGAGTTTTGCATTAAACAGACTAACATATTTCAGAATTTTGTGTTTAAGAAAAGGCAGGACTCAGCTCATTCTCATGATGCTCCTCTCCTTGTGACAGGGGAGCACAGTGTGTGTTCCTAAATGACATGATGCAGAGAGCAAAGAAAGGAGATGAACAACTGAACAGTAATTTAATGACTAATAAAGAGATTATCAAATAAAACTAAATTCTAAATATTAAAGCTTCTTTGTGCACCTCAGAAAACATGAGCCACCCTGTTCTTTTATGGCTCAGCAATGCTTTCGCATGTTTTGCTTGTCATTCGCTTGGCCCATTGGTTCATGTGCATTTTTAAGACCCGGATTAAGGCTCCCAGAAGGGAACGTGCCATCTTCCACGCGAAGCCCTGGAAGGTGCAAGGGTTTCACCATGGCAGCCAGGCGGGGAGGCAGCATCTGGCAGCAGAGCAGCCAGCAGAGCTGGGTCACTCACCAAACCCCCGTGCATCCCAGCCACCACCTCCCACCCCGCTCTTCCCAGCACTGGAGCAGGATTTTGGTCTGGGTGGGCTGTAGGCTTCTGTTTTAACATTTGGGACCCGGAGAGGATTTCTCACCACCACCACAATGAGCGGAGTGGGGATTTAAAAAGTGTATTTTCCCCTTTTTGTTTCCCCTTCCCTGAGGCACAAGAATTCACACAAGGGGCAAATGACGCAAAAATCTGCCACTGCACAAGCAAGAGGCAGGTCCAAGAGCTGCCCTGAGAGAAGGAGAGTCTGCTGAGGGCGAGTTATGCCACATTAGGCTATATAAAATGTAACTAATTGAACTGCATAGCACAATGTGTTTGCCCTCCCATCCATGGGCCAAGCAGAGATAGGTGATGGCCTGCAGCCACAGAACAAAATGCAGAGCACGCCTTAAGCTACCTGTGCAGGAAGGCAATGGCTCGAGGACTCTTCCTGGGACAAACAGAGGCAATAGGACAGGGAAATGCAGAAACAGACACAGTAGCAGCGGAGCAAAGGCAGAGGAATAGAAACACCAGAAATAATCTCTTTAATGCAAAAGCACAAGCAGATCTGAAATCCTTCCAAGTCTTTTCAGCAATGATGCGTGCTTTTGTATACAAAAGTAGCTCTTAACATACTTTCTGCTTGAAATGAATTCCTCCAAATGGAAGAGTAAAGCAGAACAGCTTCTGGTTTGGATACATGAAAGCATCCAAATGCTGTTCCTTACACACCTTTGCACCCTTGACATCATTTTGGGTGTAAGCCAAGGGGCCTAACACCCCAGGCAGATGGGCAAGTCACACCTACGCAAAAGTGGTACGTTAGCTACTGTGCACAAGAACATCTGCATTTAGCTATGGTGCCCTAAAATCAGAAATCTGGTCGGGAAAATAACTGTTTTCAGCAATCAGATAAGCTATAAAGCTATTATAAATTCATACGGTTTACATCTCTGCTATTCTTTAAAATTCTTCGGGATAAAGAATACCTTTACTCAATTCCCCTTGCATAAGAGAGCAAGACAAGAAGTTAAACGTGCAAAAATGGGGGTTCCCTTGGGGGGGGGGGGCAACAGAACCCCATTCAGGATTGTCTCTGACCAGCATAATCCACCAAAAGAAGGGAAAGGATAAACGAGACTTGTGTTTTAAATATTTACATCACTGTACTTCATATCTTTGCATCTTAATAATTTTCAGCTTACTCTGTGCCCTTTACAGATATTTGTTCAGAATTTTTTAAATGTCAGCCATAAAAATAAAGCTAGTAAGGAAAAGTAAAACTTTATCATTCATTAAAAGTTGCCAGCAACTCTAGAAGTCTGCTACATGCCGGCAGCCTGTGCAAGAAAGAGGCTCTTGTTCTTGCCCTGCACACAACGCCCCACATAACCTTTAAAACTCTGCTGGACACATAAAATAGCATTGATCCCAGAGCCCCTGGAAACAAGGCCCTGCAAGGAAGAGAGTTAAGCCACAGATGTCCTGTCAAGGGCAAATCCTGTCTTGTGCGCTCAGGCNGGAGCCGCCACCGCGACCCCGCGCGGAGCCGCTGCGCTCCCTCCTGTGGCCGAGAAGGACGTCAGCAGCAGCCCAGCCCGCTCACATCCCTCCTTCGCCTTAGCGCACGAATCCCGAGTTTAAGAAGGGGCAGCGGATGCCGAACTCCGCCCTGGGCCACAGACCTCACGCCCCAGCCTCCACTTCACCTCACCCTCCCGGCAGAAGCGTGCCGTTTCTCTTCCCAGTCCTCCGGCAAACACGAGCGGGATGTGCTCCTTCGTCGGCAAAAACATTTAAAACACTCAATTGCTGTGCCGGATGCTAGTGAACAGTCTAATTCACTGTGAATGGTATAAAGCGTTCAGAGGTCTGGTCTTTATTGAGCAATCCAGAGACCAAGCTCTGTGCCAGAGACCATAAAGAGAACCCCGTAAAAGAATTGGTTACAAGACTTGCACTAGGAAATTACGAAAGTACAGTAATAGGATCTTAATATCTACTCATGGAGACACTTGGTTTAAAAAGAAAATTTGTAACATCTAGCATAAAGGAGACAGCACCTTGAAACCAGTAAAAAAAAAATAAAAAGTTAACCTACCAGTAAATCTGCACCTACAAGTAACCAGGGAAGGCACAGTGACCTTTGGCAGGTAGACACAGAAGAAACATTTCTCATATGGTAGGGACACACTTTTTAAGTTAAAACAAAGTTAAAATAGAATTAACATGCTCGCTGCATCGTTCAGAAACTTTTAGATGTCATATTGCAATTTCAATAACAACATCAGAAACTAATAAACAGTCATGGGTTGTTAAACACCAAAACAATACAACTGGAATCAAACAATTCCAGTGCACGCTGGTGCTCTGTTAACATTAAAGCAAACATCAGAAGGAAGAATCTCTCACACTTAGACTCATCTGTCTCCAAGTTTTCCCTCATGGAGCTCCATCCATTAGAGCTGAAAAAAGGAGCTCAGACACGAGGCTGCGTGCAACCCCTGCCTTTTCAACAGCTGTGTCATTTACCTGCTTTGAGGATAGTTAATGATGCTTATTAGCATGCTGACAGCTGATGTATTCATCATTAATACCATTAGTGAACACAGCAGCAGTTAGAAACTTCACAGTAACACAGATAAAGCCTGAGAGACTGCATCTGCAGACAGTGAACTCTAGTTCAGTGGCATTAGCACTCATCGGTGCATTTTCTCATCATTGCCCTCACACTTAAAAAAAAAAAAAAAAAAAGAAATAGCTTTATGCTTTCCTGCCCCCATGAATGTTTAAGTTTGTTCATCCAGCTGCAGAGTTTCAACAGAAGGCACATAAACAGCCCTCAGCAACTTAAGATACTAGGGTACAGGAGATGTGGGTTTAAACCTACCTAGGCTGAGGAATTGCTGAATGTCTTTCCCATTTTCATGCCAAGCGATGCTGGAAGTGCTAACTAGGGGCCGAAGAGTAGTAATTCTTCAAATCACCACTCATGTGATACCTACTACAGAAGAACTGCCTAGTTTGAAGGCAGCAACACACAAGCTACCTTGAAACACTACTGAAAGTGCTTCCAACTAACCTGCTTATCTTTGACCTAAAATGACCCAAACTATTCATAATCAGGTCCCAAGTTTCAGAGGAGCAGAGGTAAGTCAACAATGAAACGTTGGCTCTTCTAGCTGCACAACACAAAGCAACAAAGCTTCAGGAACTAGGTCCTGGTCTCGGCCACACATACTGCTTTGCAAATGCTAGACTTTGGACTTCTTGCACACCCAATACTTGGCATTGCCTCAGATGCCTAAGCTCCGTGGAGACAGGACATCAAATATAACCCACACTTGGCATTTCTTCACTCTCTGCACCTCCTGCCCCCGGAAGTGGGTTTTAGCTTGGATTCTGAGGCACCCAACTTCTCTGCACACAAAAGAAACAGCCCAAGCACATAGATGAAACACCTAAGTCAGGGAACTGACCCTCTGCTTCTAAAATCAAATTGCAAAACCTCCTGTTAGGCGACACAAAGAACGAAGGCAAGATTTAAAACAGAAGCACACACCAGCCATACAGGGTGGAGAAGCCCATAACGCTATTTTCACTGTGAGGACAATCAAGCAGCAGCACAGGTTGCCCTGAGAGGTTGTGCAGGCTCCACCCTTGGAGTTTTCCAAAACACGGCTGGATCAAGCCTTGAGCAGCCTTGTCTGATACCACAGCTGCCCCTGCTGTGAGCAGGAGGCTGCTCTAGAGATCATCTGACGTCCCTTCCAGCCTCATTTATCCCATGAGCCCTTACAATACATGCCACAACATGTCATGCAATTGGACTTTGATTTTATTCTAGCCTCTGGGAGGTACTATTATGGAGTTAAACACAGATTAGTAAAAACTGATTCCATGAATACGACTTTGTATTTTACCATTTTTAAAGTTCCAATCTGGCCCGAAATATTCTTTATTATTTGGAGGAGGTAACACAAATAATTTTGAAAAGACCAGCAGCTAGATACCACAGTTCTCCAATATGATTTCTGAAGCAACGTGCTTAAAAAGTAATTATATATAAAATACACTGTCTTCATCCAACTTTTGCCTAACCCCAAATAAAATAATGAACTGTTCCTACTGGAAACCAACCAGATAGTAGACCACACTCTTGTCTTTTTAAGAACAGCAAAAGATTTTTGTTTGCAAAGAGTCATGAAACTATGAGCTAGATTTTATGATAAACATTAACTTTGCTAAATTAAAAAAAAAAAAAGAGACTGCATTCATTTAAAGTCCCATATTAGAGAAACAATGTTGCCTTTTTATGGCTATCTATTACATACTAGCTGAATTTCAATAATCAATTGTAATTCAGCACCATATCATCTATTTATATCCGCTGTTCCCAGCCAACTGCAGATTACTGCACGCTCTTGAAAAGTTTGGCCAGGATTTCAGCATAGTTGGCAAATGCAAGCTGGCAAGCTTTTAGCCAATTAAAGTCTTTATAATGACTACACCACCACATACGAGAGTGCTAGAAATGGGACTGGACAAAATACAAAAATCTTACAGTCGTGCTTATAATACACAACTCCTTTGCGCTTCCCTCCAATTTGCTTCGCTGATATTACGGTAGCATACTACTCCATCAGTCTTTAAGCTGAAGATGTTTAAGTATTAGCTCCATGTTCCAATTATGTTAAAAGAGGATTATCCATACTAAAATATGGTTTATTAGAATGAATGTTACAACAGAAAGCATTCCTCACTAGATGCATAATACATGTTCAGCCAAAGTACTAATTGCATACTCCATGACTAAGTAACAAACACGTATAATCCATCCTTACGGATTTCAAAATGAAGACAAATAATTCTACAAAACTTTTTCCAGCAAACATTTCCAAGTAACCTCCATACAAAGTCATAGCAATAAAGGATAGAAAATATTTCCTAATCGCAGAATTTAGACTCTCGCCAGACAGATGCAGTTTCCAAGGTAGGACTCATCGCTACTAAAGCAATACTCAGTCTTAACTATTTTGACAGTCCATGTTCTGTGTGAGAGAACCCTGTAGCTTTTCCCCATTGGCATCTCAATATCCATCAGCAATGTAATGCTGAACTCTGACATGCTCATAGAGAGTCTTCTATTATTCTATTTTATGCAATACTGCAAGAAACATTTGGTTTAAGCAGGAAGTAGTATGCCAATGATGAGAAAAAGTTAATACTGCTACATTTCACTTTTAAGAACATTCCTAGGTCAAAAAGCTATACAAAATTAGTTTCTAAAACAATTAGTAAATGCCTAATTATAAGCAGCCTTGCATATTATGCTGTACATTAACCCGAGTTACGCAGCAAGACTAGATTTACGCAATATAGTTTCAATGAATTCTAAGGAAAGTACAGAGTGAGCGAGCAATGTTAGTCATGCAGTAAGGCATTTCACAGCCTGTAACATTTTTGAAATCCCAAGAATACATCACATACTGCAAATTAATAAATACTTTTTTTTTTTTGTTTCCTAGAAAATCTCCTCCGAGACTTGGGACTCCAGCTAGGAGAGGTCTGTTTGAACTGCATATCCAGATGTGGGAACAGAGAGACGGAGCACACACCAGCATCAGCTGGGTCAGCCCTAACATCACGTCTAGAGAAAAAAGGAGCAGGAGGGATGCATGTACATTGGGATGCACGTTGTCCAGAACTCCTAAATCTAACAAGGCTAAGTCTCATTCTTCCAGAGTTAAGGGGTCCTTTAACAAGTACTGCAAGCAGGACTTCCTGCTCCATCCTTTTAAAGGAAATGAGCGTGAGCACAAGAAACACTGAAACCCTCGTTTGGGATACAGATCACAAGAAAACTGAATTAAAAAGGGAAGCATCAGGTAGGCAAGGTGAAGAGTAAAATGCCAACTTTTCTGAGTTTGAGCAGCACAGAGACATATATAGCATCTCAGCAATAAGCAAAACCCCAGAAGTTTGCTGTTGTGGTGGTTTTGTTTGTTTGTTTTAAGTTGCATCCTTCATCAAACACTCACCCACAGTCACAAAGCTTGCAAGGACTCCTCTAAAATTCCACCTCAAAGAAACCCACATCTTTTTTAGCAATACTGACTGAGCACTAGCACAGGGTGCCCAGAGAGACTCTGGAGTCTCCATCCTTGGAGACGCTGAAAAGCCACCTGGACAACCAGCTCCAGGTGAGCCTGCTTGAACAGGGAGGTTGAGCAAGATGACCTCCAGAGATCCCTGCCAACCTCAACCATCCTGTGATGCTCTCAACCAAACTCCTACTGACTTCCACAGAGGTACCATTTCATGTCTCACCACACTCAAAGAAGGGACATAGAAAAGTAACAGCTTCCCTGCATCTCATAAAAACTACAAAATTAGTTTAGTGTATACTGCATAAAAAGAAAAACCACCACACATCCACAAATTGCACTTTAGAAAGGGGCAGTTTGGGGCCTAAAGTAAAAAAGATGCAGAATACTAGAAGAAGAAGGAAGAGATACAAGGAAGGAAAAAAAAAAACCCTATATGGTAACAAATACAAAAGCTACACTGTATGAAAAAAAAAACCCCACACACCACCCATGGCCCACAAGATTTTACAGGCTTACCATTAAATTGCACAAACTCAGACACTGTATCAAGTGATTTGGAGATACTCCAACGAGTCAGTGGATGGTTTCATGAGAGGTTTCCAATGGGGAGCTAAAGGAGGGTTTGTTCCCCTTCTCCCACCCAGGAAACTGGAGCAAAAGGGATAACAACTGATCATTTTAATATCCTCTTAATCAAAAAAAAGAAAACCTCTACCATGAAGGTATACTTCTGGAGGGACCACTGCGCTGTCCCAATCCATTCTGTCTTTGCCACAAAACCTGTTTATTCTCCTGACACAAATAACGTTATTACCCCAAGATCTGGCAGCATACCTCAGTGTTAGCAGCAAATATCTCAAATGTTTTCCGTGATTTTTGTATACATGTTTGGAGTTATTTCATTTCATGCTGGCTTGGAAAACTACCGTTCCATTATCTAATGAATTCTGAGGCATTCAAGAATATAGCCAATTCCATCTTATATTAAATGAAAAATGCAAGAAACTCTATTATTCAACACTGTCAAAAAAAAAAAGCAGTTTTGCATATATAAACTACGTATACAAGTTCCCAGGCATCTTTAGTGAATTCAAATCTACGAATACAAATCTAGAGAGACTCACAGATAAACTTAATGTCAAGCATTATGCGCAAGTGTTCACTGGATCAAGACCAAGGACCTTGCCTTCTTCAGTCAGAAGGATTTAGATGCCTGGTATGACAGAAGAATATCGCTTTGCATCACAGTACAATGAATTCAAGGAAAAGCAATTTATTTTTTGCAGAATTAAAGAATCAGCCATGTCTGGCTGGAAAGCGCTGTTTTGGAAGAGGCCCAAAGGCCCAAATAATTGCAATGGACTGGAAAGGCCTCCACCCCCAGGTCAGCAATTTACATGCCAGCCAGGCTATTTATGAGGGAAAGCAGTTACCTCCAACCGCCCTTTGAATGCTCAAGTTGCCAGTTTTGGTACCATTGCCAGGGCGCAAACACGTACGGATACCATGACAAACCAGTCACATGGATTACTTCAGCAGAAGAGCCCAAGACTGAGGTAGTGCACAAAATCAATTAATCAGTTACCAGAACTGGACTAAGATAACTAAGCCAGGTCTGCAGTACAATTCCTCTCTACAGGCTGGAGCTTCTGCCCACCACAACAGTGTCAAATGCAGGATCAGCATAAGGAATGGTAAGCAAAAATAACTTTTCATACTCCATCAGATTGTTAACTCATTACAATTTGATATAAGTGATGGGTCAAATAGAAAAAGAAAGTCCACATTTCTCCTCTTTCCCTGCCAGCTAACATTAGTTCCACCCCACTTTCCCGGTTATTTCTTCAGTTCCCTCCCTCTCAGCTTGCTTCTTGCTTCATTGCATTGTCCTTTTGCTTAGTCCCATATTTGCCACCCATAGTCTTCTTTCTCCTCACTGCTTTCTTCACTGCTTGTAACTTAAATTCTAATAGTCCTCTGTAAACACTAACTGATTAATCAAGATAATGATTATAAAAATAAGCCAGTCTTGTCTTTAAGACTTCTGTATCTATAAAACAACCTTTAAGTTCTTCGGTTCTCAGTACACGGGTAAATTTTTCCATACATATGTAAAAGTCCCAAGTGTCACAGGGATGCAAAAGAATATCAAAAAAGTGAAAATTCAACCATGGCTTAGAGTTAGAAGAGGAACTAGAATGAAACAACCTCATTTTCAACTCTGAGTGAAAGACAAGCTTCAAAATCATTAACTGTCTCCTTTTGCTTACAGCAAGAGGTCACAGCAAATGTCACACACAAGAGAGCCGTTCAACTAAGGGCAACCTTACAAAATCCAAACTATTACCAACAGCAACCTAGACGTCATCCTCGCCCCTACAAAACCACTGCCCGGGCAGCAGCTATTACACAGGACTCCACACTAGAGAGCTGCCAAGCTTTAACCTTCAATGAAGGGAAATTAATTTATTCTCTCAGGAAACAATTCTGCCATACCAGAGTATTGGCTTCCTTAGGAATAGGTCAGAAAGAAAGGCAAGCTGTCTTTTCCCACCTCTTCCTATAGCCTAAACCAAAAGCTACAATATGGAGTAACAGCACAGTAATTTATCACAAAGGAATAAACAGGAGATTGCTATTTCAAATAGTGAAAGTAGGTAGACAGCAAGTTAGCTATTCAGAACATCTATCTGTTTTAAAAAAAAAACAAACAAAAACAAACAAAAAACCCACACACAACCCACGATGAATAGGAATACATAGGCAATGCTTTGGGGGGAGGAAGCATATTCTTAAAAAAAAAAAAGTAACTAAATGCAGTAGTTTTCTTCAACAGCAGTTTTATTGTTGTACATTGAATGCTTTAGAAAATGTAGCTGGTCTGAACTATAGCAAATTGTCAAAACAGTTTTAGAATAATTCATCTGCCATACAGGAAAAAACAGTATATAGTTCCAGGCACAGAAGCATTAAAAATACTCAGCACTAAACCTCCTCCTCTAATTTTGCAATGGTCTGTGGATAAAGGTTCTCTAAAACCCACAAGCCTGAACTATGACATTATATAAAATCTTTGGCCTATGTGCATCAGTCAGAGCTCCAGGTATGCACAGTATGAAGTCAGAGCTAGTTTCTGGCTGCAGAAAGAGTTGTGCACTATTAACGCTGCACCCTGTACATACAACGAGACCAGCTGCGCACGCAGAACTTCCTGCATGCATTAGTTTGGGTGTTATCAAAAGAAATGGAGATTAGGTTATATTTCTTGGTAAACATACAGTTAAGAGAAAAAAACCCTGTTATATTTAGTCAGAGATCTTCTAGCTTGGTCACTGTATAAAGACGTCATTCTTAGAGAGCTAGATAATACAGACTTCTACACACTGCATACTCACTGCACTTTGTACATTTCACAAGGTCAGAAGAAAAAAAACTATGGCTTTGATTTTCATCTCTAACTTGCAGAAAGTCTGTTAATTAAAAGTCTCCAAGTTTACATCTTCATATTTGATATTATGCAATACTTTGTCTAATAGTCTAACTATGCTTTCACAATAAGAAAAAGCTACTGTCCACGTAGCCTTTCTGAGCAACCCAAGACATGCAAACGATCAGCTGGCGATTTCCCTGGCAGTACGCAATGCTCATCTGCAGAGCTCCAAACAAGTACTTTGAAGGTATCAGGACAGAGAAAGAACAAGAAATGAAAGCAAATTAAGAATGGCTGATTTTAAACAGCAGCACAAAAATAAAGCACTAAACATGACATTTAAGTATTCTTAATACTTAATATACCAATACTGCATGCAGGGGCTGAACTTGGCCAAACACGGACAAGCCAAATTCTGCTATTCTTGAAGTTAACAATAGTTTTGCATTAACTCCAGAAGCAGCAGAAAAAGCTAGCCCTTGGCTGACAGCAGATGATACCTCAGGGCACGCACATGGGCAAAGACACACGCAAAGCACCCGCTGAGCATCTTCCACCCTCACGCGGTCCCTGCGAGCAGGGCAGCGAGTCCAGGCTTGGGGACCCTGCACTTGAGATGTCTGGAGAGCCGCGCTTTCGTCCTTAGGGCTCAAAGGAAAAGCTTCCGACTCACATTCCACATTCCTAAAGGATTTTTTTTTTTCTCCTCCAAAGAGCACAGTAATTCCGTTGTGAAAAGCTTCTGACTACAGTCAAACATGCAATACGGTCCCCCCCCTTCATATTTTTGGCGGAAAAGTCATTTTTGTGGTACTCCATGCTTACCAATACGTAACTTCTAAGTTTGACGTATTCGTAAGTTTACTCACAAGCAGGAGACACAGCGAGGTACGCACAGGCACAGCCAGACCAGCCGAAGGATGCGGCGCTACCGAACCACGCCGGAGCGGCCGCCGGAGCCCACCCGTGTGCGGTCAG
>WAAD01004008.1:41953-59900 GCA_013389945.1 Fregata magnificens | reverse complement strand
TTTCCAAATGTTTGCAGGAGTTAAACAAAGTCAACCTGAATTAAATTTTCAGTCCAAATGAATAATGGTAGAAGTATTTTTATACTGGTTATCCAGCTTTGTCCATTTTGCCTTAGTGAACATCAGCGGGGTAGCATGTAGGCAAGAACTGCTACCAATTTATTGTATATATTTTTATGTCCTAAATAAAGGTAAAAGGATTTTGTGTGTTTTTCAGTGCATTTGCAGATGAAATTCATCTCTTGGGAAAAACAAAACAAAACAAAACAAGCTGAATTAATTATGAACAGAAGATATTCTTGGTAAAAAATAGCAGAGTTTGCAGTAACCTGAGGAGTACCATGGCCTTTGTTTAAGAAATTATATGCAAGTCACCGCCTTGCTTCTTTCTGTATGTTGTCGTACAAATTACTCTGACAGAGAGCTGACATCTCACTGAAAACCATTATAAAAACATAATTACTACTTCTGCATCATTAATCTGAAATAGCAATATGTTTCTGCATAAATGGAAGTGAGTTAGGAAGTTCTGCCAGTCCATGGTAACTCAGATGTACAATAAAACTGTTAATTAACAGAACAGAGACCTATATAAGGTCTATATAGTTTTGTAATCTCCTTGAAAAAAGCAAGACTCAGGGCCAGATTGTAATTCTGGCCATGTTACCACTTCCCTGGAAACTTCTAAGAGCACAAGATATCCTGCAGCATTTTCTGTGGTTGGTGCAGTTATCTGTTCCCTGATCAATTGTCTCTTCCTTTCTTACTCAGGCTCACTGTGAAATGGGAACCAGGGCAAGACCTTCCCTCCTTACTGCACTGTCTTGTTCTCACTGGGATGCTCAATTTCTCAGGAATGCGTTTGTGCCTAAATGCTTTGCAAGGAAGATTAAATGCACCTTTCTCCCCACTCTTTCATGTTATTTTTTCCTTTTTTTTTTTTTCTTTTTTCATATTTCTATCCTCCAGTATCTCCATATTATGCAATGACAAAAAGTTATGTACAAAACTGGATGTGATTAGTCTTGAACATGAGGTAATTACTGACTTGTAAATACAGCATCCTGTCATAACATTTTATAGTTGTGCTTTTGCAAATCAGCATACACCTTAAAAAGGCATCTGATGACAGCACATGATGAGACAACCTTTGGGAATGGCAAGGTAGAAAGAAATGACAGAAAAAGTTAGGAGAACTGAAGCAAAGGAGATCAGAGCTGAAGATACTTTGCAACTGTTATTCATCTTTCCAGATCAAAGACAGCTTTACATGTGAAAGAACTACAAAATTTGACCCTGAAGAGAGTAACAGCGCATTAAGTTTAGAAAACATATGAGAAGATGTAGTGTTGAATGTTGCCAGAGTCCTCAAATAAATTTTTTTCACTCTGTGGAAAAGTTGCTGTTCTGCTATTGCTAAATTGTCTATAAACACCTCCACTGTATCGCTAGTAAATCTTTTGGTATGACAATCTGGGGTCCAAGTTCTAAGGAAAATTACCAGAAGATGCTCAGATCTTGTGCAACCATCGTCAGCAGATATGAGAGCTCTAAATAAACTATAACAATAAGGTAACTTCTACAGAAGATATGTGAGCTCACCTCAGAATTATTGGGAGTTATTGCTAAGAAGCAATGTGGATTTCACTGAGGCCAGTTTCCAAATACTGCAGAATATATAATATTTCAACTCAGATGTGAAGAGGAAGTGCAATTAACTTGTTGGGCTATCACACAAGAAACAAAATGAGACTGGCTAGATTACATAAACAATAGTTACAGCTTTCATGTTATAAATTATATTTTGCATAATTAAGCATTGATTATTTAAGGCTTCTGAGGAAAAACTGCTAACTTGTTTTTCCTATGAGAAAATACACCAACTTTTTAGGTTTTAATTCCCATGGTGCCACATAACATCAGAAACAGCAGGGCAGAAAAACGAATGGTGTAATCCCCACCCCCCACCCCCCATTAGAATCCCGGCTTTACTCTCCAACTGCTAGCATAAAAACTATAATATTTCATCCTAGATTATTAATTACTGTCCTGATAAAATAAGAGCTCTATTGTAACACAAATATTTAATCTGTAGAATTCATGTATTACAGCATTNTCACATCTCTAATCCAGTTTGAATTAAATCACATGTGTGAAATAAAGAAGAATTAAGCCCAAAACTTATTTTTTATTTGTTTTGGTTTTTTGTTTGTTTGAGTTGGGGGGTTTTTGCATGTTAAGAGCAAGCGTCAGAGTGCCCACTGAACAAAAATGGTGAATTGTCCTTTTTTAAAGGGCTTTGTCATGAATCACTTGTAACCAGTCACTTTGTGATGCAGAGGCTCAGGCTAAGCAGCACTCATCAATCCAGGCACTGAGTAGTGGATCTCAGTGGTCTCATCTATGCTCCCAATTAAAATAGGTTCAGGAAATGAGCTCAGGCACTGGCCAGCTGGTCAACCATTTCCTTGACTGCTCGCTCCTCAGCCTTGTTCTTTTCTGGCATATGCCATCTTAAAAGGTTTGGGTTTTTTTCTTTTCCCCCCCTGTATTTCAACTGAGCTGCTAGTTTCTCTGAGTTTAAAGAAGGCTTTACTAGCTTGCTAAGTGTTTACTACTCTTACTGCAGCTAACAAATATCTCTGTCCTGTTTTCCTTTTCTCTGTTGCTTGTAATACTTTTGTTCGTTGTACAACTGCTTGTGTTGTAAATGGTACATTCCCTTAAAGATACTGCAATTCAATGAATATGGACGTTTTACAAAGCTAATTACTATATATGTAACAAGTTAATTATTTCAAGGCACATAAAATTGGTAATTCACAGAGAAGGAAGAAAGAATTAGAAAACTAATAGATGAAATACATATGTAAACGCTACCTTATTATTGAGAGGCAAAAATGTGGATATGTCAGCACATAGGTGGCTAAAAAAAAGGATTACGACATTGGGATGCATTTAAAAAAGATAAAGTCATATTCAAGTCAATTATTTCTTCTCATTTGAACAATCTTTACATTAAAATAAAAATGTTGCCTACATTCTGAGTCATATAGGATAAGAAAGAAAGAGCAAATCAAGAACAAAAATTAGTTTGAAGGAGAAAGAGGGAACGTAAATTGTCTTCACAAAAACCCAACAAAGAATCAGCAAACAGCCCGATCACACTACAGTCAAGGTACAAGGCAGACAGACTGGAGAGACATTATGTATCAGCAGGGCCTACTCATACAATTTTAACGAGGAACTTGTTGCAGCTGATTGTCTAAAGTAAAATAAGCTACGCATTCAAAGACAGAGAAATTTTACATGAAAATCCTCATCAATTTCTTGCCCTTCCTGCCTTAGATTCTCTAAGGATGCAGGAGAATCTGAACCATATTGTTTATTGTTTATTAATTATACTAAGGCAGCTTCTACTGAAGGATTTCAAAGCATCTTGTCAAACATTTAATTAAGTCTCACAGTCTCTCTTCAAAAAGGTGTTAGTACCTTTTTACAGAAGATTTTTCAATAGTAAAAGGTTTAAGTGCCCTAGTAAGATCACACGGCAAAATCATTATGAAACTGAAAAACTGTTCTCAAAAGGCAGAGGAGCAGGAGGACAGGAGAGAGCCACCCCCATACTACTGTCTTTGCACCAGTGGGAGGACAGTTGCCTGAATGCACCTCTCTCGGAACCTGTCCCACCTACTCTCAGTGACCATCTCTTTCCTGTAGAAAGAAAAAGTATCTTACAGATATAATGTGTATTTTAGCAAAATGAGTAGGAATTCCCTGTATGATTCTCCGGTTGGCATGGCTCTCATGATCCTTTGATGGACAAATTGGTGCACGTCAAGTAATGGGAGTTAAGGGGGAGATACCACCTCTGTGGAGTGTTCTAGTGATGCTGCCTCTAGCACACTACTGTTTCAATACTCATGTCCATGCCATGAAAAGGCATAGAAAAACTGCAGAGGGATTATGAAAAAGCTACAAGAATGTCTAGAGACCTGAAAAATATGTTTTGCACAGACCAAGTAGGAAGTTCAATCTATTCATTTTTTTTAAAACACATGAAGTTGGAAACCAGTTAAGTACAGTACAGATAAGTAAATTATGAGACCATTTAATTTAGCAGACAAAAATCAGAAAAACTGCCAAAAGCTGACACTAGAAACAAGACTCAAAAAAAAAAAAAAAAGAATTAATTAGTTATTGGGACAGATTACCAAGAAATCTGACAAGTTTGTCAACAGCCAACACCTTTAATGTGAGGCCAGCTACATGTCAAAAAAGAGACAGCCTACTGGAAGGTGACTGTAGCAGTTAGGTCAGCTTAACGATCATAATGATTCTGTGTGACGTTAAAGTCAATGAATCACTACGAAGCACATGACTTCTGTGCAGATGCTTCCTGATCATGAAAATGATTTCGTTATTTGGTCAGACCTTCCTGCTTTTTCAAAAGCAGCATACCTCAAAAAAAACCCCAACATTTAAAGGAAGACATCAGGAGACACTTCACATTCAGGAAAAGATGGAAATTCCTGGTCTCTGTATGATTTCTTGATTTGTTTCCACAATTAGTCCTTTTTTTTTTTTTTAAGAAAAAAGTCATTCGTCATTTTATTAGTCACCCTTCTTAGCTTTCAGACTCATCAGGAAGAGTATGAACTTAGTCCTCATTGCAAATCATTATCTGCATAATCTGTGAATAGGAAAGCTTGGTGAATAAAAATTGAAGGGATAGAGTTTCCACTCAAATCCACATGGTTTAGACGAGTGCCACTGATGAAAACCCTGGTCTATACCTGCTACTTTATAACCATCCTATGTAGGGCACTGGTACGCAGATGGACAAGAGAGACTATGAGCAATCTCTTTTCTCTCTCTCTCTCTTTTTTTTTTTCTTCTTAAGTTTTTATTTTTGTGGTCTTTAGGTTCAGCACTTTGTGGTTTGTTTGTTTTTTAAAAGGCAAGTTTTGCCAGTTTTTCTAACAATAGCAGTTTCAGACTTGTCAGCAGTGCAGGCAAAGTAACTTCTTTTGTGCACATCCTCAGTGGCAGCAAAAGTCACTTTTGCTGCCATCAGAGATGGGAAGCAACTGCTGCTACTAAAAGCAGTCATGCCTCCCCCTTCCCTGGGCAGGTGTTACCGTTATACACTCCGCTTTCCTGGAGAAGAGCAAGTGTAGCCCAGCAATGCCCACGCTGCTGCTCAGGCAGGAATCAGAGCTCAGCTTTGTGCTTTGCTCAGAGGGCAAAAAAAAGGGTAGTGCTTTGCTCTCATCCAGCTGGGCCCTCTCTCCTCCCGCATAGGCAAAGATGGTAGCTTTCAGGTTGCTGTTTTACTCCCCCTCAGTAGTTTGCTGCCCACATACTTTAGCTGTGCCCAATTTCCTGCTGCGGACGCAGTATCTGTTTCCATTAAAATCAGTAGGAGCTGCTATTGACATCAACAGAAGATGGATCATGCCTTTAGACAATGCAACAGGAAAAAAACAAAATTGCTATCTACCCCATTTTCAGCAAGTGTTTTGAAGGTATGGAGTTACATTCAGTAATCTCCACAGGCCCCTGGAAAGTGAAAACTACGGTCCTCCTCAGATAAATAACTCTCCTGGGTACCCAGAGAGGTATGTAGTGGAAATTAAAAGAACAGGATAAAGAAGAAAACCTGAAAAGAGGTAAAATACAGGTAAACATGGAATATCCTACATTTTGTTATGCCACAACTTCTCTGCATAAAAATGTAAAAATAATATAAGGATTACCTAATAAAAGCTAGTTTAAAGTTTGTGCTATTTGGGGCTCTACAAATTTGCTATTATAAAAGAGTTGAAGTGCTGATAAATTAAAGAGTCACTTTATTCAGGGCTTTGACAAAAAGCTATATACAGATTTCGATTTCACATTATCTTGTCCATGTGGCAATATCAGACTTTTATGCTGCAGGGATGTCATGAGCACACATTAATAATTCACTCATTTTTATTCTCTCTGCTTTAATTTTGGTTAATATGATGATCCAGAAGTCAATTTTCTTTGAAATAAAATATAGGTGTTACAAATTTAAGATGATTGCAAAGGAATATCCTAAACCAAGCTACATGAAATCATTTAAATGCTTTCTTTCCATTTCCCCTTTCTGAACTAAGTTATTTAGAAATTATCTTGAAAAGAAGGAATAATTGTAGTTCTTCCAATTTATCAGTATTTCTGTCAAATACAGAGTATACAGGTGATACTGCCCAGGAACTTAAGTGTGGAAGACTTTGCAGGTTCTAACTAATGAAAGTATTCACCTTGAGCCCTTGTGAACTTTGTCTCGTGGCACAAAAATCACTTTCCTTCAAAGCAGGGGATTTCGTTGGTTTTCTTTCTTCAAGAAATGGACAGAAACTCTCTTCAATATGTGGCAGCAGCAACAAAGCAAATGATTGTTGGTATCAAGTACCTGGGTGCAGTACCATCAGGACATTACAGGGATTCTCTCAGAAATGTAGAGATGAGAGGATTTTTGGTAATGCAGAAGGACATGGTCAGAAGCATGAGTGACCTGGGAGCTCATCATGATACAGTTATAATGTAGGTACTGAGACCAGGGTTAAAAACGGAAGTAAGTGACTAAAGGTGGATGGAGAGCTCTAAAGACCTCTACAAATTTGGCTCTAAACCATTCTGAGTACTTTCCTTCAACTTCGTTCTCCAGTGAAAGAAGCTTTTGTCTACAGTCCAGATTCTATATCAGAAGAAAGACCTCAGACCAGCCTCTGAACTTCCATGTTGATGTTCCTCAGAGTCTTAACTCATTGTTTTGTAAGGAAAATATCTTCTCAACCTATCTTTTACTGTGGGAAGAGCCAGAGGAGATCCCTGCAAGGTCTACTGAAGGAGGAGGCAGAAGGTATACACAGTCAGTTTCTGTACTCTGCACTCACTGCATTTCTTTTGGCCTTACCTGGATGAAACCCAGCAGGAAGATGGAAAGCTTCATTTGGCCACTTAAAATAATAAAGAAGACAATGATGTCATCTGAGAATAATGAAGCTCTTATTGCCAGGATGCATAATACAGTCATAGAATCATAGAACCGTTAAGGTTGGAAAAGACCTCTAAGATCATCAAGTCCAACCATCAACTAACACCACCATGCCTCCTAAACTAGGCCCTGGAGTGCCACGTCTACACCTTTTTTGAACGCCTCCAGGGATGACGACTCCACCACCTCCCTGGGCAGCCTGTTCCAATGCCTAACCACTCTTTTGGTAAAGAAATTCTTCCTGATGTCCAGTCTAAACNTGTACTGAGGGGCCCAAAACTGAACACAGTACTCGAGCTGCGACCTCACCAGTGCCGAGTACAGGGGCACGATCACTTCCCTACTCCTGCTGGTCACACTATTCCTAATACAAGCCAGGATGCTATTGGCCTTCTTGGCCACCTGGGCACACTGCCGGCTCATGTTCAGCCGGCTGTCGACCAGCACCCCCAGGTCCTTTTCCACCAGGCAGCTTTCCAGCCACCCTTCCCCAAGCCTGTAGCGTTGCATGGGGTTGTTGTGACCGAAGTGCAGGACCCGGCACTTGGCCTTGTTGAACCTCATACAGTTGGCCTCGGCCCATCGATCCAGCCTGTCCAGACCCCTCTGCAGGGCCTTCCTTCCCTCGAGCAGATTGACACTCCCGCCCAGCTTGGTATCATCTGCAAACTTGCTGAGGGTGCACTCAATCCCCTCATCCAGATCATTGATGAAGACGTTGAACAAAACCAGCCCCAGAACTGAGCCCTGGAGAACACCGCTCATGACCGGCCGCCAACTGGATTTAACTCCATTCACCACCAAGTCTGACAGCTTTCATTCACAGTGTTTTTATATTTATAAAATTTCCATTGCCTGTTGGCTCTTGGGCTGCATGACTGCCTGAGAAGACTTTTTGCTCCAAATGATACAGGAATTCCATCTCAGGACTCCTCCAAGAGAAGGAAGTTTTGGTCAAATGATTGGGGAGCGGGGATAACAAAGGAGATCATTCTACTCAGAAGAACAAATTAAAATTAACTAAATGCAGTTAAGACTAATTCTGGACTTTAACAGAAGACTTGAATTCCTTGTATTCCTAGACCTTGTTTTTTACTTAAAAGGACATTCAACTTAAATAAATGGGGGAGTGGGGGCATTTTAAAAATACTGCTGCAAAATGCAACAGCACTGTTCTGCAGCAGGAGCAATGACTATCCCATCTGTCTGTGCAATGGTGGTGAGACTTTCTGCTTTGCTCTTTATATTACATCCTCAGGCAATGTTTTCTGCAACTGACAGAGGAAGACCTGAATATTTTTCCTTGGTTGACAAAGATGAGAATTTAGTTTCTCACTCTCTTCCTCAGCCCTTCCAAACAACAAAATAGCACTTTAGTTAATATGGTCAATACAGGAGCATCTTTGAGCTTCCGTTACATCTTAAGATTGCAAAAGAAAGAACATAATCTGCCTACATAATCTGTGGGCACCAAGCATATGCTGGATACTATGAAGACTTAATAACTCTCTAGTAGTACTACTTTATGGCTTCTCTTTTTCATTAGGACAGAGTATACTATTCCCCTACTTTTAGGCAGGGCCAAACCTTATATCTACCTTGAGAAATTATGAGCAAGTTCCCAAAGCCAGGCATAAACTAAATTCATGATAGGAAAAGAAGGAATTACTAAGCACTGGAAGAGAAAAATGTCATTCTTACCTAAATAGATTTATCAGCCCACGCCATAGCATACCTGATCTTTACACAAGTACACAGCAAAAGTTCTTAAGAAGAACCTCTGAAAAAAATAGTTCCTACCCTCAGAGGGAGCCCAACATGTGATCCCTACCAGTTTTCCTGCAAACTCAGGAGAAGACAAATCCAGTGTTCCCATCCCACTTGTTTGCATGTTGGCTCACCATATGGATGAGCACATCCTCAGGTAGCAGCCTCTGTGCTACACCCCAACCCAGACGAGTCAAGAGCAGTCTGCCTCCATAGAGCAAAATTTATCCTGGACCTGGAGAGGGAAGTGCCACATTCTAGACACCAGACCAGTTGAAGGCATCGCTGAAGTCTATTAGGGAGCATTACATGAACGTCACAACTATTTCTATGAATAGTTCTAGGTTTAATATTTAGATTTATAGAGTACTTTTTCATGACTGTTTTGGATATCCGGTTCATTTTAAAGCTTTCTTTTCTCCCAGGACATTTCACATTAAACTCCTAACAACCAACAGAGATCTCTTATGCCACATCACAGTGGAAGCCCACTCAACCCCATGACTAGGCTGATCTAGAGATATGCTTTGATTATGTAGGCAAAACTCCCTGAAATCAATGGGGAGTTTTGCTTACAAAAAGGAAAAAGGACCACATCTTGAGACAGCAGATATAATCTTCCCTTTTCCCAATGTTGGGCTGTTAACTGACAATGCAGGAATCCTCATCCTCCTAACAACAACCTACAGACTCAAAGATTTACTTTCCTGAATTTCCCTTTTTAATTTGTATTCTCCATTCTAACCTCATTGACCCCCATTAAAACTCCAATAAAGACAATCACTCCTGTAGTCGTTATTAGAAATCATTATTTGCATTCAAGGCTCTTAAGTCTCTCCACGTTTTGCTTTGTGCTATGAGACCACTACTGAAGAGAAGAGTTGGATACATTGAAAAATAAAAATAAATAATCTGAGGGATTTTTCCCTTTTCACAGTGACTAAAGCCAACCTGTTTCAGAAGATTTGGAAAAGGTAAGTTGCTTTCAAAATACAGGAAAGGAAAGATACTTGAAAGAGATTAAAATCTTTTTTATATCAGAGACAAAAATTACTAAAATGCATTTTGGTTTCCAGCTGAGATTTAAAATTGATGCACAGTTCCTTATGAACCCAGGTATTCACACAAACTGTTAAAAGTCACCTCTCCATGAGCACCAGAATACATTACTCTGAGTGTGCAGACTAGAGGAAGCAGGAGTCTAACCAATTTGTCAAAATAATTTTCAAGTTGAATTTTTTCATGGTTTATAATAATCACAGCCATTTCAAGCAGTGTGATAAATCTTCAGATGTATAAATCTCTGACTCCAAAGAGTAAAACCCAATAGGTTGCAAATACTAAGCTTCAGAAAAAATGTTTGCATAGAAATACAAATCTTCCTTTCTTAATATACGTGGTGATTCCTATAGTTAAGAATATTGAACAGCTTCATTTATAAAACACCATTTTGATTTGTTTATAACTCCAAAAGCACTAGCTTTCTGGGTTAAAGTTTTGCTGGAATTCTACTTCGTGGAAAGTTCCAACAAAAATTGTTTAGTTTTTTTACCAAAATGAGATTTGGAAAAAATATGGGTTTTTCTGCATTTAAAAATTTTCTCATAGCTGTATTTTTAAGAGCCTCTAGAACATCTCTGTTTTGGAGCACCTGAAAAGGGTCTGGATATTAAGTTCTGTGTACTTTGAGTATGCTTTATCACAGCATTTCAAGGGCCAACAAAGATTTTGCCTACTCTTTCCAGCATGAGGACTGCTGTGGTCAGCGCACAGAACATGAGAGCAAGGACCCATCACTCCTGTGCTCCCCAATCTGCCTTCTCCACTGGTATAAGCATTTAAAAATCTAAAAATGTATCGCAAGGAAAGATGTAAGAGGGAAAGCTCTTAGTTCAAAGTCCGTCTTCTATGTCAGTGGCAAAGGAGTACTCTGATTTGCTTTATGGGCAATAAATTACACAAAAACCTAGGAGATACAGTAGGACTGACAAGACTGTGCAATCCTCACCGGACAGTACACACAGCTAAGGAAACACATTGGCTCATTGCCTCCCGAGCTCCTCTACTTTACAGTGTTCCCCTACACCTGAGTATTCTTGGTTGAAAAAGGAAAAGGATGAAATCATAAATCATAGCTAGAAATATAATGAGTTTGGCACACCCTACATATTAATTTATGCAAAGCTTTTACGGAACTACTTAAGCACCTAAAAAAATGAGAAAGCAGCATCTGCAAATTAATATTTCTTTTGCTGCAGAACATAAAGTGCTGCTTTCCAAAGGCAATGAGTCCAGAAGGGGCATGATGCACGAAGAACATGAAGAATTTAGTCTCCTACCACCTCAAATGAAAAGGCCTCTCTGACTGCAGGTCACCATTACCCACAATAGCAACCAGAAAGCAAAACCAAAGGTAACATTTGATGATCCTGACCCTATCTCCACCGAAGAAAAGGGGATTTTTGCTACCAACTCCGAAGGGTGCAGAACTGCACCCTCACTTTCCTGCTCTTCATTCACAGTCCATCACCTTAGGTGTTCTTGAAATAGCATCTAAGGCGAGTCTCCTGTGATCTTGAAAGGTAAATATACTTCCCTGTGCACTCCAGCAGATTAAGTACCATCACATTTTATTACAGTTAACAGAAAAAGTGCAGGTCTGCATGCCTTGTTGAAAAAGTGTTTTACATTGCAATGTAATATTCAGTGATGTTATGTTACCAAGCACTGGGCAACCTGACAGATACATCTGTTAGAAGTATAATTATACTAGATGACTTGTATTGGTGTCCCTCTCTGTTAAACAAAACAATGGATTTTCATTCAGAGGGGCACCTTGGAAGATTAATGGTAATAATGAAGCATGAAATATTTCCTTCCTAGTGTGGTTAATCTGAAACAGAGGAAATAATCATTTCACCCAGGAGGGATAATTCTTTGAGCAAAATTTTCAGTGAAATAATGTATTGCCATATCTCATCCCACATATGTCAACAAAGAAACTATCAGTGTTGTGCTTAATGCAATAAAGGCCAACAAGCACAAGAAAAGGAAACGGAATCAGCACAACATAAAAACAGATACACAGTAGTATCGGCAGGAGGGAGTGGAGAAGGCAGGAAAACAGTGGCAGGAAGCAACAGTATAAACAGCAAAGGAGGACAGAGACCGAAAATTAAGTAACAGGAAGAGGAGATGGAAGGAATTGTTCAAACAAAGATAATGAGGGAGGGGAAAAAAAAAAACGCCTCAAAACATTTTTAAGTTAGCTGTATGAAACATTTGTCTTAATGAAGTGGACACTGAGGCAGGTATTTTTACCAGGTGAGGTACTGCAGTACAGGCACCCCCATTGCTGCAGCTGGGCAGAGGAGCTGTGAAGTCTGCAGAATGAACAGCATCCGGGCAGACACTGCGCTTTGAAAATTGGTTCCTCTTGCGCCTTTGTACAGATGGCACTTTGGCAATGCTGCCACAGTACTGCTGTCCTCGAGTCCTCCTCAACTGATGTGATGGCTTCCTGATGGCACAGCAGTTTAACATGGGCTACCTCCGAGACTGGACAAGATACAGTTAACTTCAGAACTGGGTGGCCATAAGCATTTATTTGACAATCTATACCTTGAATGGGCTCTACCAACTAACACACACAGACAAGTAGACATGGATGTGTGTATATACAAGAAAAACAACACTGAAAAAAAAATTTATTTATTTATTTTTTTTTTTTTCAGTAAAGCCTTTTCAATCAAACACTGGTGTCCATAGGAAAAAAACCCTTGATATCAACTTATTGGAATCGTCCACTCAAAGTCTTACTACTAAAACCATGCTCCATCTTCAAAGAACACTCACAAGCCTTTCATTTTTGGCAGATAAGCCATTTGATCAATATTTTCAACATTAATCAAGGCCAAGAGCAATTTCATTTCTACCCTTTCCTTAAATTGAGTTGGAATCTAAGCAAGTGCATCACTTGGTTAGTTTGCTTGTGGTAAGTAGATTCAGCTGAAGGAGATAGGAGCTTTCAGTGGTAACTAATTCTGTTCAACTGAGAATACTTCATATTTATCTTACATAAACATCAGTACAGCAGGAAATGCTAAATTTTCTCTAGAAAAATCCTCCATTAAATAACTATATTTCTAGATTCGGTTTTTGAAACGTGTCTTTTTGTTACTTGAACTGATGACTGCTGTTGTCCTGTTGATTTTTTTATTCTGCAAGATGTTTTATGCTCACAATATTCTCAGTGTGAATTAGAATCAGAAAACTGCTCTATTCTCATTGTCTTTTTGCTGTCCATATTTATTGCAGGAAACATCTTTCTCGTCTCTCTTAGTGCTGGCAATTTCCTTTAAAAACTGCACCTTCTCCCTTGTCAACTGGAAAGCTGGGCGAGCGTCAGGACTGTCATGTCACACTGTTCAGCTCTACCAAGAGAAAGTTACTTGCCTCAGCACACAGAGCAGTAGCTGTCTGTCCTGAGCTACAAACAGACCATTCCCTGGAGTTTTGCCTACAGCCTGTCCTTCTGTGGTGTTTTGTTTATTGAAATCATACAACACTTCTGACAGATACTACACAGCTTGAAGGCAGAGCAAAGTCCAAGATTCGAGGAAGCAGCATAGCTGCAGTGACCAGCGCTTCCTTAGCAGTAGGTTTCAGGTATTTCTCATTGGACAGCTTCTGTAGCAAAAAATAAATCAGTTTACCAACTAGGCTGGTCTTTGGCCTTACTGATAACCTTGGCTATATGTGTCTGTGGCCATACAAACGTCTACAGTAGAACGGTCTCACTAGCACAATTCCTATTTTTGTGTCACGCAGCAGTCAGTACTTTGTTGCTGCCAGAAGAAGAATAAGGAATAAAGTATAGAGAATATCACAGTGACTATAAAAATGCACTACCATACTTCACTTCACTGGAAGAAAATGAAGCTTGACTACTGCAAGCTCTCAACCACATAGACTTGCCTTTGGCTTTGAGAAGGCCATTTTGGCTTTGTCCCTCTGCAGCAGACACTTTAAAACATGTCACACAATCCGTTTTTTACTCTTTGTTTCTTACTCTGATATTACAACACGAGACACACAAAAGAAAAAGTTCCCTTTCACAAATATCTCCAGAGCTAACACGAGCTTACTGAATGCTGTCTGCTGTGCAAACACAAATTTAAGACAATTTTATGGGGCCTGTTATTTACCCAGCTATAGCAGCTTCTTTGTTAGAGGACAGCACTGTAATTATCTGCTTTTATCATTAATACTTTGAGTCAGTGGTTAATGTAGAGGTGACAAGTCACTGAAATGCCTGACAGTTTATGGCTTTTAGCACTAAGGAATGCCTTTTTTATTTCATATCCCTTGTGCGTATCATATTTCCTTCAGATGTCTTCTGTTCTCTTACATACACATGCACATTCATAATTAAACATATCTGATCATAATTTATTCACACACAACCAATTACCAAATCTCTGTTTTTTAGTCTTAATGCATATTAATTAAAGTTTGGAAAGTGGTGGAACAAGAGGAAAATTTCTGACTGAGGAAGTATCAGAGTAATGTCTTCAGTCCTTTATGTCCACTCTGGAGCATTAACCAGCAAATAAAGAGAAAACACACATCTGCTTAATTTTGCTAGCCATTGGAAGGACAGGGTGAACTGCCAGTATCCTCAACAAAACTCCAAAGAATGGAATCAGAAATTTTTCAGGCCAAAAGCGGGAAAATGCTCTACTTTCCCTATAAACTCAATTACCCATGTTTCACTTGCATCACGTTGCAGAAGTACAGGCACATACACCAAAGATCTCTCACCAAAACCAATGCTAACTGTGCACACAAGAGTGCTGCAGACCACAGGTCCCTGTCCTGGGAGGTGCTGAGCTGTAAATGTCAGGAGCAGAATAAAGAATATGCAGTCAGCATTAGACTACCCTTCTTCATCAGGAAATAGAGCCAGCTTGTGACACCATTATTTACACATGGAGCATGTCACTACATTGTATAAGTTTCACCCTATGCATAAGCGTAATTTGTCCCATACGATTAGTTTATTTTCCTCACCCTCCTGCTCCCATGCTCTCAAAAACACACGCATAGCTTGAAATGAAATGTAACCCCTTGTGTTGCAAGAGGATGGTCACTTTTGGAAGCAATGAGTAGCAACTGTTAAAACAAAACATACTCCATTTCAAATCCAGTGTGAAGTAAAACAGCAAAAAAAGAATGTGGCAGAAATGACCTTATCCATAACTACAGCCATAAGGCTAGTCAGGATTCCTTCCGAGTAAAAAATAGAGAAGAAGAACAACTGGCAAATGTCAGCCTCATTATCATGAACTTTTTTTAGTAGTGAAACAAAAATTAGCCCTTAGATCTTTTTTCAGACTAGACTATTCTCTGTGATAGAAGCCTTTCCATTTCTTTTGGATAACTATCAAGTTATGGGAACACCTTTTCCCTTTAGTATTAAGAGCACATGTTTCAGCCTTAATGGCTATATGCACACTATATTTATCTTTCCACAAACACTTGATGTTTAAATAGTTTGGGCATAATTTTGTGAAAAATAGTGAGAAGAAAAAAAAGGGGGGGGGGTGGAAGCTGAGCAAAAAGAACATTGACTTCAAAGGTAATTGCTTCTCTGTGATACACGCAGTTTTTCGTATTGTCCTTTAGAAATACTAAAAAATGGAACATTCTAGCTAGATAAAAGAAATCCTGAAACACTTTCTTATAATGCTAGTGCCACTGTTTAAAGCCAAGACAATGTTCTTCAGTCTTGAGTCTATAGTAAATGTTATAGATAGAGAATACAGTTGTCCTTAATTTGATAGATTTCAATGGGAGTTTTCCAAAGTCAGAACTTGGTAAGAAGTCAGATCCTAACCTGCTGCAAATTATTGAAGCTCCAGTAAAGTTAACAGAATTGTGTCATTTCATGCCAGCTAGGGCTCTGGCACAATGTAATTTAATCAAGACACTAATTGACTCTATCTTTCTAGCTGGCGGTTTAACACTAATACATGTTTTTACAAGTCCCTTGACTAAAACACATGGCAGTTTCTCATCTTGGCTTTTTTGTCTCTGGCATAGTTTTCGTCATTTATTCTTTGACATTCTCCAGTAACACATCTCTCAGGTGGACACCCATCTCTTCTCGAAGACCAGGGCTTTAAGTCTGCGGTTATTTTGACAATCCCTTCCAGATATGACTCAACAGTTACTGGGATAGTGATGGAGCACAGCTAATTTTCCCTATTCATGTCACCATAATTTACCATTTATGGGAAGAGAGATTGTTCATGTATCCCCATCATCTATAGGTAGAGCTCAGAAAAAAGGCAAGCTGTTGGGGTTTTTTTTTTGGTTGGTTTTTTTGCTTATGTCCCTGCCCTGTAAGAGCCACCTCTGATTGTGATCTCAGGTCAGGATTAGTTGTCTGAATCCTTCCCCACCCTTACTTGTACAGCTTCCTGAACTGAAACAAAACAGCATGGGTCTTAATCACGTTTACCCGCCTAGGGATTTGCATTACTGAGCCAGGAGTACAAAGACATTTGACCCTTATAAGCTCATGTTCTTGCTTCCCTAGTGTTTGTAAATATAAATATGAAGCTGAGTCTTCAAAGTTTCTATGCACTCAAGATCTCACATCCAGCGTTTCTCCCCGGAATCACACAGAGATGTACCAACTTTATGCGTCTTGTAGGCTTTGGTTCAAATACATTTAGGCCTACCCAGCTGTAAAGGCCCTGCTTCAGCTGGCTTCACCAACCTCCACAGGGCAGTCTGGGTTGAGAAACTCAACTCCACATGGATGGGGAAAATGAGGCTGGAACTAGCGTACATATTTCTGACAGCTGACCAGGGAGTAACAGAGAGGAGAAGGCATTCTGCCTCAAGCCTCATTCAGAAAAGATCTCTTGGAGTCAATTCCAGGCAGCCAAGGCCATCTCACGTTGCCCATGACTCCCTGGAGAGCAGCATGAACAATAAGCATCACATGAGAATTTTACCATGTGAAGGACACAAGGATTCCACTCAGCCACGAGTTTAAGATCAGAATATGAAGGCGAAACAGAACATCCCATACGATACACTAAAATGTCAAATTTCATATTTGAAAAAATGGGAATGATGATACTTACTTGCTCCAGAGGGATGTTATGAAGCTCAGTTTATTCTTAGTAAAGTTTTATGTGATTCTCTGACGTGCCCTATCAATGTCAAGTACTATTACCTCTAAAGAAAACAATCCCCCCGATGTCTCTTGCCAAAGTATGATTTATAGAACATGCCACAGAGCAAACCAAGGGAACAACTCTGATAGATGCAGAAAACAACAGCCTGTAAAACAAAGGGTGCTGCTGACATGGAGCTAACAGCCTGTAGAAATGGCTTCTAGAGAAACAAAAAGCAGGACTGTATCACTTAACAGCTGTCCTGACTTTATAAGGATGCTAATAAATCTTCCAACATTTCTCCTGTTATGTACAATGATCATCTATCCTACACCTTGAGTGCTTGCTGGAAATGGGTGCTTTACACCACAAGATACTTTTCACCTGGACTTGCAGATACACTGATTACGTTATCTCCCCTCTCATGACAGCATCAAAGAAAGTCACAGCTGAAATCCCACAGTTTCTTGAAGTTCCTCTTCTTGCAGCTTTAGTTCAAGGCAGCAATAGATCACTCAGGTTATCTCCCTGAAGTTTCTTTTAAAATATTATTACAAGCATATAGGAAAACATTTTCCGTTTTTTCCAGTGAATCCAAGAAATTCAAATGCGAAGTCAGTTGAGGAATATAGCTATCATCCTAAAACACTCTATTCCTTAAATATGATGCTCAAATTACTATTTCGAGTTACTTTTAGCTGATATTCCACCAGAAAACAGAGATATTCACAATACATCAAATATACTTTATGATATAAGATAAGACAAAGATTCACAATGATGACACAGCATTTATAACAACAGCTATTAGAAATGAAAGAATCCACAGTAGCCTAACTCATGATGAGACAGTCAGTAATAACCCAACTTCATTGTTAGGCAGAGACACTATTAACTTGTGACCCAGTAAGCTAGCAGCTGTGAAATAACATTTTCATTTAAAAAAAAAAAAAAAAAAAAC
>WAAD01004008.1:7745-41928 GCA_013389945.1 Fregata magnificens | reverse complement strand
AAAAATTTTTATTAAAAAAAAAAAAAAAAAAAACCAACAAAACCCACCACAAAAAATAAGACCAAACGTGTTGCTTACAAAATGTTTACACCCAGTTTACCATTTTGTGTAGTAATGCTGTTTAAAGTATGTTTCTCCTGAATGGCTTTGGGATGCTAAATGCAAAATAAAAATCAGAGGACTTGAAAATAGAGAGCAGATAATTGCTACCAAAAAAAAGATGGTATCAGCATATTGCACATACCCAATGAAATCTGTACAGCCATGGCTATTTTCAGCTACCTCCGTAAATTCCATTTTCTGTTTTCTTCTGAGTTTATACGTTCCTGTTTTCAATTAAACTTCCTGTAACTGTTTGTGTTTCATGGCACAAAACTGGGCCACATTAAACTCGGGAAAAAAAGTAAATCAGCAGTTTGGCAGCCAAGAGCATTGCTGCAGTCTAAATGAGGTAAAGCACACAAATATCCTGGAAAGGTCATAAAGGAGCAAGTGCAAGATTATGGCTGGGGATAGAGGGCATAAGAAGGTGAGGGCGACACGTAATGTCAGTACTTTGTGAGATGAAGCAAAACAGAAAGATATCTTCCAAAACTTCCTTATGCAAAGTTTTCTAGGTTTCAAGAGGAATAGAGAGGCCTAGACTCAGTGGGGTTACCTGAGTATGCATCTGACTTATTAATGGCTTTTCAGTATATTTTAAGAGTTCTTGTGCATGTCATGACTCTTTTGACATTTATTTTTATGATCGTGTCAGATTCCTGCTCTGGAAACTTTACTTCCCCAAATTTGCTGTCGTAGCTCCTCAAAAAAATTTTGTTTTGTTATTTTATGAACTAAAATATCAGTTTTGTCAAAGATTGTAAATAGAAAAACTTGGTTTCTTTATTAAAAAAGAAGATGCAAACTTTTGTTTTTCTGCTGATTTTTTTCTGACAGTTTTTCTAATGGAAAAACTTAGCCAGATAGTATTTTCAAATATTTTTAAAATCCAGAAAACCCCAGTTCTCTGCACAAAAAGCCTTGTGAACATCATATGATTGGAGTGTTGGAGTCTCCAAAATGTCTAAATAATCTTTTCTGATCTCTTTAAAGTTTCTGCATCACAGCTCAACAGAAAGGTGTGGACAGGTATACAAAAATACATGCATACAAAAATTGCAAAATACAAAAAGTCTTAGAAATTTCTGACATAGAAAATGCTAAGAAAAGGGACAGCAGAGAAATCCCTACAGCAAAAGCTTGCAAACAATGACGTTAGGAAGAGCTTTACATGTTTCACCTGCAGGGCTGGATAAAACTGTTATGTGGTTGGGAGGGTAGTGCACCCACTCTCCGGGGAGCACTTACCATACCAAAAACACCTAGTGGAGAAACAGAAGAATATGACATTTTCATTTTTTCCCCATGAAATCTGACTCTCAGTGTATGACCAACTATAACAAGCTCTGTAAAGAAAAGGAGTCGAGATTAGATCTTCCCAGGGTGTCTGTTTGATGGAGCTAGATGGAATCGCCTACTGATGCCTGATGAGAAAGGGAAATTGGAAATGCATGTCCTCTTGTAAACATAGGCAAAATGGAAGATACGCTGGCATGGAAGATACAGTTCTCTGAAGCCCAATAACATCATCAAATATAAGAACAAGTTGTCCCAAGAGCAAGATTTATTAGCCAATATACAAATTGCCAGCAGGACCTGAACTTTCTCAGATGAAAGAGGACCAAGAACTCATGTTTGTTTTTCTCAAGATCTTTTTCTGAGTTCACAGTCCCTGCAGCTAATGAGAGGTTCAATTTGGAATTTCCTACCTGGCAACTTTTTGAAGTCAAAAGCACAGACAGATTATAGGTAAGGAGACTTGTACAGTTAAAGACAATGCAAAATTGGAATTTTTGAAATATAAGCTGAAGTCTTACGGTCAATTTACATGACTGTGAAAACACTTTTGATATGACATCTGATGGGCATTAGTGACAGAGCAGAAACCTGGAGACAAGGAGAAACTAATCTCTCTCCCTCGCTGTGTCTTTCCTGAAGAAGCTCCTAGCCCTGCATAGCTTCTTGGCTTCAAAACCCCTCTATGGCTACGAAGAAAACTCTGAAAACTTGACATTTTAACACTAGAACCCAATTTCCTCTTGTTTGGCGCTTGACTCCTGATTTTATATACATGTATACATACCTACAAACATGCATATTGCCAGCTAGAACATTATACATTGCCCACATAAGGAATTCTATTAGAACACTGAGGTGCATGAAGTTTAACATACTAAATAGCTCAGTGCACCAAGAATATGTAAAGCTTTTGAGTGCAATTTGTAGCAAATGGCCACCTGCCAAACAAACTGCTGTGCAACAAGTGACTAATGTCTTTGCTGATATCCCCTATTTCTCTGCCAGCATCCTGCAGCAAATCCTGCAGTAAACTGGCAGCTCCACTCAAGTGAATGAGGCTGAGATAATTGATATCTGCTGGGAATCTGCCTCTCCTCAGCTATGTATTTCTTTGGGCAGCCACTCACAACTAAAATCTACTCTTGGAGAACTGAGGTAGCACTGTTCCACATGTAAATATAGCCACTTAAATTTGTCCTCCTGTCCTCTCAAATTACAGGGATACTTAAAAACAGAGTGCTGCTGCATTTTTTTTCAAGCCAAAGAAATAATGCTTATTCATAGCAGCTAGGCACCTAGACCTCCCGTAAAAGTGACAGCACTCCTAGTTTGAGAGCCAACAACCTGCACTATGACAGTGGGGAAAAAAAAAATTTTTAGAAAAAAAGGAAAAGAAAATAATCAAACAATGCATTCTTCACCTTTGGGACTGAAGGACTATGGCTTCTTGGAGTAACTCCTTGAGGTGCTGATATGAACAAGGTCTTGTTTAAGACACAGATTGAGAGGCAGGCCTGAACAGAGGAACTAAGCTGGTGACAATTTCTGCATCTACATTCACACAGCAGCTTCTTGGCAATGCTGAATATAAGACACAGGTGTTCTGATGAAAAGTCCAGCATGACTCTCACCTGACAGCAGGCACTCTTCTGGAACCAGATTCTCCTCCAGTCAACTCTGAGGCAGCCAGTACCAAAATTTCAGTGCTCATATAGGAAGACACTCACATCATGAGGTTCGTGTGCTGGATGAAACAGAGAAGTTTCTGTATTTTGGCCACTGAACACAATGTATTTTAAGAACATGTTAAACATAAGAAATATTTTGAGGGAGATGAATGGATGGAATGGGCAACTAGTCCTAGCAGCACTAATGCAATTCAGAATGTGCAAGAGCAGCTAAAACTGTTCAGAATTAATGACAATAAATAGAAAACAGTGATTAAGATAAAAGTTTCCATCCCACTTCATCAAGCACAGGTACCATGTTCCCTGAATTATCTTGTTTAACTGAGGTAACTTCTAAAGTGAAATCATCAATGCTATTACTTTTATAGCATGTAGAGTATATTGCAAGTACATGCAAGTACTCAGGAGAAACAGAAGCCTAACCATAAAATCTGGTAAAAGTATGGCTTACAAATAGATGTAAAAATATTTGCCATAGTTTTCAGATGTAGAAAGTTCTGTAGATAGGATTCAGAAAGGTCAGTCCTAGCTTCTTTATAAACACTCCATTTAAAAAAAAAATAATGATAACATGAAATGATATTACAGATATTGCAGTAGTTATAAATATAGTTCTTAGTAGAACTGGAGAACCCAGACCATCTGCTCAAAGTGCCAAGGACAGCCACTTTACTTCAGCAAACGTAAATAAAGATGTGCCATAAAGACAGACCCACTGCCATTTAGTAGATTTGCTGTTAAAAAGTGAAACTTGTTTGGTTTCCAAGCACCTGGCTGATGCAGCTTTATTAATGAAATGAGTGAGATGACAGTATTTACTAATGAGTCCTCACCATTGATTTGATTGTTTGTTCTTCTTGATATTTATTAACATCATTGCCTCTGAAGGGAGAGAAAAGAAATATTTATTTTTTACCTAAGCATTTTACATGGGCTTGCGCCAAGTTTAACAGTTGCCAGTTGTAAAACAGCAGAATATTTACAGCAGGCTCTAACAGCAGCCACAGCTTATGGAGACTGCCTCTGGCAAGCTGTTGAAGTTTCTCCTTGAACAGGTCTTAGCTAAACTGTAATGCATAAAATAATACCTTCAGTGCACAGCAATCTGGGTTTGGGTTTTTTTCTCTTCTATTTTAGATTTTGCTTTATTTAAATGCAGCATTTCAAGCCCCTCTATTGAATTTTTACAAAGATCTGAGAGAAACAAAACATCAATCTGAAAGATTAAGAAAATACACTCTATCTGTTTCTATGGTTATTTTAAATCAGTTTTATGTAGGCTTTGACAGGGGTCTATTAAATCAAAAGCCAAAGACTGAAGTGGCAGTTGCAGTAGAATTGAATGAAAGCTAAAATAACTGCGGTCAAAGAAAGGGTCAAAGTCTATGTATTGCTTTAAGAGCAACTTTCTTTTATTTGTAACAACAATTTTTAAGCTGCTAAATATTCTGAGTAAAGAAAGATGCAAATGAAAGGCACCAGGCTGAGGCCCAATCCAACTGAAGCTTTCCCTGGTCTCAGTGCCTCTGGACCTGGGCCCGTATCACAATCATATAACCTCTCCAGAGATTTTCTCTAACAGCTGCGTGCCCTACGCACCACCACAAGTGATTTCTGTGAGAAGCTGACATTCAACTCCGAGGAGGCTCCATCCCCCTCTGTTTCAGATTCCACACTTTGGTACATTAAGAGACCACAAGTCAAAATACAAGAATGGCCACACCATGTCAGACACGGTCCACTTAGCCAAGAAGCCTGTTTGCTGTAAGAGATGATTCAGAAAAGAATATAAAACTAGGAAAATGTATTCTCATGGGTTCCAGTCTTAAACAATAGCAGCTTTTTGAGATAAAATTCAGATGCACACAATGGTGTTAAAAAAGCTATTGATCCACCATGACTTTGTGAAAGATACTTTCTCTGTTTTTCTAAGACTGTTGTCTGATAACTCAGCGGAAAATCCTCGAGGCTTTTCTTGAGAAAAAATTGATATTTTATCTGTATATATATTTCTACTTAATTTTTTTTCTTCTTCGTGCCTTTACTGATCTTAAAGACGTTATATTCTCTCACACTGTGAGAATTTAAACAAGCCTGTGCAAGACTCAGTGATACTCTGAGCTGTGAATGTGTCTTCATTTCTCCATTTCATGCGAGTCCTATATCATACTCATTTAATGATATCTAAAGCCGTATTAAACAATACTACAATATACAAAGCCCACAGCATTGCAAGAGCACAGGTTTTCAGAGCAAAAAGGTCAAAATCAATCAAAGAAATTCCACCACTTGCAAAGAAGCAACTCTGTCAGAGTGACGTTAGAACTCACAGTGGTATAATAGTCACTGTCAGCATCTAAAAGTACCTGATGATCTCCTGGTAAACCTCACAGCAAACCTTTGTCAAGATTGGTAAGGAAAGTGAACCAGGAGTAGAGTCTGTTGTGTTTACAAAAACATTGTTTGGCTTGTTTATAACATCTGGTTTATTTTTCCAAGTCCATAAAATATGTGAAAAGAAACAAAATAGATTTCATGTTGCACCTGTCACCATGAATTAAAGACTTTCTTCAGTGTAAACGTTTCACAGTAAATCACTTAACTGGTCAAATGACTGATTGACCATCTTGCCTCTTCTTCCAAGTTTCAGCCACTTTCCTGTCACCTAGAGACCAAGTAACCTGGTTATCTTACCAATATATTTAATTCCCGATTTAGATCCAAACTGCAATGGCTCTGCAGTGATCTGATTCTAGTGGCCAAAATTATACATGAAAGTACTTCAAACTACTCAAGAGAGAAAGAGTCCAAATCAGAGTTATTCTGGTTTTGATTATACTTTTCAGTTTTCTGACTTCCTTTTTTTTTTAATTTTTTTGCATCTGTTAATCTCATGACAGCTTCTAGTTATTGTCCATTTTATCACACTGGAATGGGGAAAAGGTGAGAAGGAGGAGGGAGTGGAAGCAAAGGAGAAAACCTCAAACTATTTGGTACTGGAGAAAATCTGGAAAAGCAGGAGGCTGGCAAGACTAGCAAGGGTTTGATAAAAGCTATTTAGCAGCAAAGCTACTTACAAGAACAGGCCATATTGCTACTCTAAAAAACAACAACAAAAGCAATAAAAAAAGAGCCACCAATAAACCCAAAAAACATTGTTAGATGAAAATATCTTTACATTGCTGGTTGAGGGACCAGATTCTTTGGTGATGTTGCCCACTAGGTCCCTCTTTAGAAACTTGTTCGCAGAATGTCTGTAAAAGGCGCCTTCACAAGACCTGAGGAAGTCATCTGAGTAACAAAACTTCACCATAGAGGACACTACAACACTGGAAGGAACGATCTGACCAGGATCCCCTGGGGAATGATACAGAGGAGCTTCAGCCACACGTTCAGCCGTGTTTTATAAAACCTCCTGTGGAGTCACTCAATACCTTTCACCTGAGAGTTAAAGTACAGGAAACCTGTATTGTCTGTTCAGGGCAGCCCTGAAGTCAGACTAAAGGCCAGACTCGCATGCTGCCTTCAGTGTAGTTAGAGCACGTCCTCCGAGGCAAAGGACGGTCTGCAGCCCAGAGCACACAGCGTGCAAGCCGCCAGGCAGGCTGCCACAAGGCAGCAATGCTGATGGGAAATGAGTAGCATTCAGTGGACTATCAGTTTACAGCCACTTCCAAAGGCTGCTTTTTCCCTGCAGGACAGGTACAGCCTCCAACCAGAGAAGGCGTCAGCGTGTGGCTTCTTCAGGTGCACGTTTGTGCCAGTGTGTGTTAGAAGAGTATCTTAGAGGAACCATAAGGCAGACCTTTAGCTGATGCTTTAGCACACCGTCTTTCAGGCCAGAACAGCAAAGATGTTTTCAAAACAGCTTCTTAGCAACCGCTGATCTCTTTCATGATCCCACAGAACAAAGCAAGTGCATAAAAAAAAACAACTAGAAAAAAAACACAAAAGCAAGAAAGGAAAAAAAATACCACCTCAAGCTAAAAGGTGTTATTCAGAGATTACACTGGAGCAGAGACAGTAAAGAAGAATGTGTGCAACAAAAAAGGCACATAGTTAAGTAGTTTCTTCTGAGTTTTTAAATGGTCATCAAAATGGTGGAGTTATATAACACAGATGAGTTACGATCAGTGACAGAGAGAAGAGTATTGCACAGGTAGGATTAGGTGAACTTTATCTGGGACAAGAAAAGATTTTTCTTTTTTCTTACATAGAACACTTGTTTCTTAATTTTCTAGGCATTCTTCTATTCCAAGCCAAGGACTCAGCTGCTTAATCCAGCTGTAGTGTTTTCATAATATCCCACCATCAGTACTTATGATGTTACAAAATGCCTTCCCCTTCCTTTTTAAAAAAAAAAAGCGAGAAAATAAAACTGGAGTGTGCAAGAAAATGTCTTTCAAAATTTTCTATTTAAAAGAGTAACTGCCAAGATAATAGCAGCTGTATGTGGGTATCACCATGCTCTCCAGCTCCCCTCATTTCCTCCAGGATGACCCGGAGGAGATCAACAGCAGCCAAAGAAGTGTTTTCAGATGGAAGGGTCTGCAAAGCCACAAATGGTTAGTACCCCAGACCTCTCAAATTTTTCCAATATACATCTATATATAAACATGGTCACACACTCACAGCCACTTGCTGTGAGGCACAACAGCACATGGTGGAGACAGATTGTACTTTCCAGACCTCTTAGTTATGACAAATGAAGCCTAAATAATTGTATGGGGATACTCTAGCGCACCCTGTTCAACTATATACAAGCTATGATAAGACCTATTGCTCCTGAAGCAACTTTAGCATTTTCATTATTATACTTCACTACGATTTTTTCCTTGACTGAAAAAGTATTTTTATTGTTTACTTTGAATATATCTGCACTTTAAAGAGTTATTTGGGAATGCACATAACAATTACTGCTAACGCATGCTATTAAAGCTAGTAAAGAGTTTTAAGCTAGCATGCAATCAGAGCCTGTGCAGCAATCTGCTCTAATGTAAGAGAGGCCTGTAGCATTCCCTATATGAAGACAGCAGAACTAGGACACTGCATGCTAGAGACAGGATTTTTCTAGTTCTCCTCCTCCCAGGATGGAAGAGTGATGCACAAACCTCTCAGCTGGGCTTGAGGCATTCATACTGTCATTTAGTCCTTTAAGTCTGACTGTGCTGTTGTGTCTAATTGGTCAAATGGGAGATTAGAGACCAGAGGGAAAGAAATAAAGAGACCAGCCTGGAAGACAGGAGAAATAAAATTGCTGCTTCAACCTTTCCACAATCTCCTTTACTTCTGCCTGAAAAAGTTAAATATTTTGGTAAGAATCTCCAAGGGAATATCTGAAAGTCAAGTCACTAGTTAGTGTCCTTTGTTCCATGTGTCCCCGAATAAATTGTACCCAGCCCCCAGAGAAGTTTTTGTGCAAATATTTCAATATAACCTATTTATCAGATGCTGTCACTTTCCATTTGCATGTTTCCCAGGAACAGACTTTTCCTTATATTTGTTTTAAATTCAAAACAATCTAGGACATTGTTTTAAGATTTCTGTCTCAGAAATTTACTTGGACAAATAAAGAGCACAAGACGCTTCCAAGATTTCACGGTTATGAGCTGAGAAGATGACTTCCTGGAAATATTCTATAAAATTTCAGTAAGCATGCCATCATTTACTAGATTATTTGTAGAACATGAACACAGAAAAGTGAGCGACAGAAGGAAAGTGAATTCATCAGGAGATTGAGCTGCAAATTCAGAATTCCTTCAGTGAGCTCTGGCACAACATTGCATCCTGAAGCCAGCAGGGACTCCTGATGTACCCCTTTAACATTGCTTATCTTCATCCTGTGCGAGGAAGTGGTTCATGCAGATAGCAATCACGTTGCTTGCGCTAATTCTGCACCACCTGACCATCCCCCTTTGATAGAAAATGGACAGTTTGAAAGACAAAAAAGAAAGAATAAATGTTCAGTGTTCAAGACAGCAAAGGGCTAAATGAGATATTAAAAAAAATTTTTTTGTATCTTCATCAAGTGTACCAACTATTTAAGCTATGCATTAATGAACTTGGCACGTCTAAACAAAGTGTTTGAAAGGATCTAAATAATTTTATCATATTCACAGGACAGACAGTGTAAGAAATTCCAGAGCAGTTTAACAGCAAGTGATCAGGGAACAAAACAGTAGGTAAGATTTAGATTAAAAAAAATACAGGGCCATACACATAGCAAATAATTTCTCAGCTTATTCATATACACTGTTGGTTCTAAAAGAATGCAGCTTAGTGGAAATGGCGCTGTTATGAACCTGGCCATCAGGACACTGCTGTACAGTGATGCAGTGCCTGATAGATGTAGAGGAATATTAAGCTGTTTCAGTAACAGACCAGGAAGTAATATGAAATGCACCTGAGCCACCGCAGGGGCTGAAGGCTTGTCTATACCTTGATCATTAAGTCCTAGTCTCTACCACACAAGAGAGATTGAGAAAGTGAAGGGTTTCAAGCACAGATGAAAGAAATACCAGTCAAGGAAGAAGAAAGGAGGAAAGGAAGGAAGATGAAGAGAGTATGAAGCACTCCAGGGAAGTAAAGAACAGAGTACACAGTGCACTACATACAGGCACACGTGAAGCAGAAGGGAGGAAGATGTCCTTCTAGTCATCTTTTCTTATTAAGAAAAACAATCCCACAAAAATGAATGCTGAGGAGCACAAAGTTGGCGTGGACCTCAGTGCTGAAGGGTAGCAATAAGACCAAGAGATCTTGGTTTTACAGGCAGAGCTAAGGTCATGGATCATAAGGCAGATCATGAACAACTTTCCTTTTAATCTTGGGTAAAAGATGATATTATTGCAAAACATTAATTCTCTGCTATGAATCAGAATACACATATCCATAATTATTCTCAGCGCTGGGAATTTCTGAGAGTTTCTAAAAGAAATGTTTCTCTGCTGCTAGAGACCAGCAGCATGGTCCAGGGACCTGGCCAGCCCTTATGATAGTGCCTATGTTACTTATACATGGTCCAGAAATAGGTAAAAGAGTAAAAACTAATAATTCCTCAAAATCGCAGCTTTAATGATATAGTAGCACTATTTTAAAGTGATACACATCAAGCCCCGGCTTTTTGAAAATGACCTTTCAGAGACCTTGCCACCTATTACATAAGCTTAGAAATATTTTCATATAGCAGCCCTATAAATCTACATTAATAACCAAAACCTATGTTTTAAGACAGACAAAAATGAAAAGCTTTTTGCCTTCCATGAATCACTCTCTGATTGCATTTCAGTTCATTTTCAATCAAAAACTTGATCACATTCATTCTCAAATAGTACACATATTTAAAATTTGTGGCCATTTTCTTTCAATTGTACAAAACAGCAGTATTTTTATTCCTCTATGAGTTTAACAATATATCTACATGTGTCCTCCCACTGCTTCAGATCTCCACTCCTGATGGTGTAAGAGAGGTAGATTGGTGCAGGTTGTGTTCTTGTTTCTCCAATTTCATGTTAGATCTGACAGGAAAAATAACTATACACTTGTCATCCTTTCTCAGACACTTATTCCTTTTATCCCAAGGCCCAGATGCCTTTCGTTAGATTATGCTTCTCCTACAGCTTTGATCTCCTTTTACAAAAGGCAGAAAGCTACAGTGTACAGGAATGTGAAAAAAATTGTGGAAAAGAGCCTCTAAAATATTGTAACTTCCTTCCTATTTTTATTTTTATATCTCCTATTCTTTCTGTTACTTGCCATAGCCTTCCCTCATAAAATATCTGGACGAAAAGTAAACATTTTCAAATTAATTTCTCACACTGAAAATCCTTTTTTCCTTAGATAACCCCAGGGCACTAGTAGGATCTTTTTATGTATTCCTGCTTTTCTTCGCTTCCATCCATTACATCTCTAGATCAAGGGTTCTTGGACTCAGCTTGCACAATCTTATCGTGCTGTTTTCTTAATTTAAATGCTTGTCTTGACTCCACGGAGTCTAATACTTCATCCGTTCATTGAAAGTCTCCTTAATTCACTGAGTTGATTAAACATTTAAAAAAAATATATATTAAATATTCATAAGAATCAGTCGTGTCGTCCCCCCCGCCCTAATTCTAGCCCTGGAGAAATATAAACAGTCAGTATGGTTGATTAGTGCAATCATAAAGGCATCTTCCTCTCTCCCTTTCCCTACCTCAGAATAATTTGCTTTATCTTTTCACTGGGTCACATCAAAATATTTGTTCACTTCTACACTGTTCTCATGCGTTGCAATTGTATTTTTCTCACGCACCAGAAGCATGCTTGAGTCACCATTCTTAAGTCAGACAGCCACACTGCTGTATATCTAAATACTGGCCATAGTAATACACCTTTTTCTCCCTTTTGAAAAACTGGTTCGTCTGTGTGGTATATCAAACGAACTAATAGAATGCCAGCGTAATAAAACAACTATTTTTAACTGATAAGCCTCTTTCCTGAACACCAGCTAATATGAGTTATTCAAAACGGATGGAGATTCAGAGAGAAACACAAATATTGACCAAGTCCAAGAAATGTCTCGGCGTACACCACTGATGGAAAAGGTAAGCATTAAAGCACAGGACTAAACTGGGACAGCTTAGTGGACACCCACTTTCTCCTGCCACGAGGTGCGGCAGTGGTAGCCTCCAAGAGAGAAGGGAGCTTGGAGGACAGTCATTTCCCAAACTGCCGCAGATATGCATTACTGCTGAAAGCTGATACTTGCCATCAGTTAAAACCTGCTGTCCTAAAAGGCATCCTAAGTCACCCAAATACTGTGTGCACATGCTTTGGCTTCAGGTAGACTTTTGATTGATTTAAAAAAAAAAAAAAAAAAAAAACAAACCAACAACATTGCCTCATGTTCACATAATATGAAGAAGAGACGGGAGAACTGAAGAAAGATAGACAGCACCAAAGCTTGTTCAGAATCAGCAACCATTTATCATCTAGTTTCAGCACTGTTATATTCAAGAAAATCTCAGCAAAATCCACGGAGCTAAATTTAACTCAGTCACATTGCTGAAAGGTGCACTCTGAGGAGCTTTTCTGAACATGGATCTGGATGGGCTGACCTGTTCTCTTACATAACTGAGTGCGCCATCAGATCATAAGCATGAAATACAGCTCCAGCAGGAGTCAAAGGGAGTTTTGTCTTCAATGAAAAAATATTTCCTCCTCAAGCCTTCAGCAGTGCTTTGTAAACTATGAGACATCTAACCAACTGCTCAGTTGCTATAGCTCTGGTCATCAAATATATAATGAAAGAGTGGGCAGTTTTATGCTATCATGCTTTTTATTTTAGAGGTCTACAGTTCCGGTTTTTGTTTTGGAACAAAACACAAATCAAATCACAAGCCATATAACCTCCCTCTAGGAAAGCAGCCTCATTTCCTAGACAGAGGGAAAAGCAGTCAGCAGAGAACAACAGTATTCCTGAAGATTTCCAAGGCCCTGCAGGAGACGCTATTCACGCTTGCCATATTCCTTTCATCCCAGGACTGACTCCTGCAGTCCAGTCAGGTAAATTTGAATGCAACTTTAGTAATTGAAAATATGGTTTTTCTTCCTCCCACATATAATACTTACAGAAAGAAAAAGGGACTGTAAAAAAGTCTGACTTCAGACAGAAAACTTTAGATCATTATATCAGAGTTTCCATCTCAGTATTTTCGCTAATGAAAAGATTTATTTCCAGCAGCAACACAGTATAAAAATATATTATTGCACTTTTTAATACTTTTTTCCTGTGTTAAAAAAGATAATTACATCAGTTTAGGAAGCTGGATATAAAAGAAGTTTCTTTGTATTTAAATTTTTTTTATTATGGCTTTGAATCCCCAGTTCAAGAGGTCAAGCTGCCCTTTAGAGCTAGTAACAGTCTCAAATATCCACTTTCCAGGATTTGTAGCAACATGTTACCTCACCCTGCTGCTACAATTTTTCTGAGATACACACTAGTCAGAACCACTGTATACTACAGAACTTCAATGGTAAAAATTATTCAAAGTCTCCAATGAGGTTCAAGCCACTACTACTGAAAACTGATGTCATGTTTAAACAAGTACTCTATTAAAGCAGTGAGTGGCTTTGAATTATTTCCAAACTTTGAGGTATTTTCATACTGTAACTATAGCTGCACCACAAACACATAATTAATATTTCTCTTCTGCTGCCACCTTCTCTCCTTTCTCCTCATCCCCCTCCTGCTGCTGTAATTCCTTCCCAGATGCTATCCCACCCAGCTCCCTCTGATTTGGAGCCACCACCTGACAGAGGCAAGCTTTGAAAGCTGAGTTTGTCTTTATTTCCATCAAGAGCAATCACAGCTGCAAGTTTCAGTACCCACAGAGGCTTTTAACTGTAACTTTTTATTAGAAGTGCTAAATTGGGAGTAATAAAAATTCCCAATTTAGTAGTTTAATAAAAAGATGAAGTTAAAAGCCAGCACGGCTGTGGAGGAGCAGCACTGAGACTGGAGGTGCCAAATATTTGGGTTTTAAACGGCTAGGCTTTCTCCTGTATTTTATGATTATAAGGAAAGGCTCTCCAGTGAGATGCTCTGGGCACAGACATATTTCTGCTCCTCAGACACTCTGTGGCTATGTATGGGTGCCTTTTGCACAGCAATTGGGAGAAAAATGTACTTTATGTCCTAGCTAGGGTTTTCTAATGCATTCTGCAGCCAGACCCGAGGCCATGCTCTTTGAAAGAGCAAAGGATTTATCTATAAATAGGGCTTTCTGGGTTTTGAAGAACTGGCTCTTCATATTACATATGTTTAATATTTGACCCCTATTTCTTGTAACAAATTTTGTTTTGTTTTTCAGGAATAAGGTAGGCTTCCAAATTTGTTTTCAAACAGCAAGGGGTAACCATGACAATTCAGTGAAGTTGCAACTGGAAGCCTACACCCAAGTAGCCAAAAGTAATCCATATTTCTACCAATTTCACATAAAAAGGCCAGACTTCCAGATCCAAGTATTGCCGGATCTCCCTGATTCGCTGCCTGATAGTGCATTATGCTTTCATTATTCTGCACTGCCATAAATATTACAGGGGTTTAGTCTCATTTTCAGATGTCAGAACTATTTTTAATACTCCATCTGATTGGGAGCTGGATTAGAACCAGTAATCACAGCATAAAAGCAACATCAGATAAAAACAAAAATTTTAACAGGAAGTCAGGACTATTCCTATGCACATTAATGCAAATTCATTAGTTACTCTGGCAAAAGGATGCTACGTGGTTACATGTACCCACCTAGCTGACCAAGGGAAGCCGGTCAATGCAATTTTTTTGGATTTCAGTAAAGCCTTCGATACTGTCTCTCACAGTATCCTCCTGGACAAAATGTCCAGCATACAGCTGGATAAACACCTAATGCAATGGGTGAGCAATTGGCTGATGGGTCGGGCTCAAAGGGTTATAGTAAGTGGGGCTACATCAGACTGATGACCAATCACTAGCGGGGTTCCGCAGGGATCCATCTTGGGGCCAGTGCTCTTTCATATCTTCATAAATGACTCGGATGCAGGACTCGAAGGAATACTAAGTAAGTTTGCTGATGACACAAAACTGGGAGGAGCTGTGGACACTGTCAAGGGCAGAGAGGCCCTGCAGAGAGATCTGGACAAATTGGAGAGCTGGGCAATCACCAACCATATGGAGTTTAACAAGGGCAAGTGCCAGATTTTGCACCTGGGACATGGCAACCCTGGATGTACATACAGACTGGGGAACAAGAGGCTGGAGAGCAGCCCTGTGGAGAGGGGTCTGGGGGTTCTGGTTGACGGCAAGTTGAACATGAGCCAACAGTGTGCCCTGGCAGCCAAGAGGGCCAACTGTGTCCTGGGGTGCATCAAGCACTGCATTGCTAGCTGGTTGAGGGAGGTGATTGTCCCGCTCTACTCTGCACTGGTGCGGCCTCATGTGTGCAGTTTTGGGCACCACAGTATAAAAAGGATGCAAAGCTACTAGAGAGTGTCCAGAGGAGAGGCACGAAGTTGGTGAAGGATTTAGAGGGGAAGCTGTATGAGGAGTGGCTGAAGTCACTTGGTTTGTTCAGCCTGGAGAAGAGGAGACTGAGGGGAGACCTTATCGCGGTCTACAGCTTCCTCACAAGGGGAAGAGGAGGGGCAGACGCTGATCTCTTCTCTCTGGCGACCAGTGACAGGACCCGAAGGAATGGCAGGAAGATGTGCCAGGGGAGGTTTAGGTTGGATATTAGGAAAAGGTTCTTCACCCAGAGGGTGGTGGAGCACTGGAACAGGCTCCCCAAGGAGGCAGTCACAGCACCAAGCCTGACAGTATTCAAGAAGCATTTGGACAATGTGCTCAGACACATGGTGTGAATTTTGGGGTTGTCCTATGCAGGGACAGGAGTTGGACTCGATGATCCTTGTGGGTCCCTTCCAACTCAGGACATTCTATGATTCTATGATCACCTGTAGCCAGAAGATTCACTCTTCTGCCTGATCCCCCAATGCAGAGGGAAGCTCCCAGCCAGCCAGCCTCCGAGCATGCTGAGCATACAGCAGGTACCTGGGGAGGCTGCACATCCCTCATGGCTCTGAAGGAGAGTGTAGAAGACATTTTTGTAAATCACATCACTGCCAAAGCAAAGCCCAATAAATGCCGAACACAACTCCCTGTCCCCTGTGCAAATCCATGCCAGGGTGGAGCTGGCTTCATGAAGAGACAAGAGGGACAGCCTCAACTCTTCACACTACTTGATGATGTTTACAGTACATGTATGTGAGGAGATCCTCACAAAAAGAGACTCCTTGTGCTGAGGTGCTGTTTCTGACTCCCTTTTTGCCCAATCATTCTCCCCACACAGAGCCAGCTGCTTCCCCCCACCCAATTTCTTCAAGAATAATGAAGATTTACCAAAGCAAAGTCCCCCCATTTGGCTTCCCTGATGCATTTCCTCTCTCATTACCTCATCAGCTTCTCCCTTCAAGGAAAAAGCCCAAAAGAAGACATGACAATACTGAGTCATGCTGCACAGATGCATCTCAACACCTTGTAGGAAGGCTGAGAACTGGAAAGAGCAATTAGTTTATAAGCAGACTTGTATGCAGACTTGAATAATCCCAAACTGGTTATGTATTTGGCTCAAAACTGCTGAATATTTTGAGCTTAATTAAAAAAAAAAAAAAAAAAAAGAAAGAAAAAAAAGAGACAGAGAGGAAAAAGTTTCAAATGCCGAAAATCCTGATGGTTCTGAAATTAACTCTTCCTCCCACACCTTCCTTTTTTTTTTTTTTTTTTTTTTTTTTTTTATACAGGCTAGGAGTCAGCTTTGTGGTCCATAAAAGCCCCAGTATTGCATGCCTTAAACAACAATGAAACAGTATTTTTTGAGAAAATCTGGCTTGGTCAGAAGTCACGTTTGTGCACAGCCACCCATGCTAACTACAGAAAAATTAGCAAAGGCCTAAGAAAAACATAATCTAAGTGACAGAATAAATTTTCATTTAAAATGAACTAACAACTCTGCAACATTTATCGAAATAAGGACAAATTCTTTCTTATACTTGGGATGAAAGGAAGGACAGACTTTGGCTACATTGTGGCAGTTGTCCTCTGCCACATTAGAGAGTGCTTTCAGTACATAAACTCTACTTAAAAAAAGATGTTTTAAATGCTACCTTTGTTTTAATTATTTCCATATGCTAAAGCAAGGCTTTCTAGACTACAGACAGTTGCCTTTCCCCATACTGTAAACTATAACTAGAGTTTTTAGCCTTCTGAAGGTCCAGATGAAGCAGTCCTAAAATGTTATATTAGGAGTTTTACAGGTTCATTTAATGACTCCATTAAAAAGTGCTTATTACTGTGGGAGTACACAAAAGTTAATGGGCAAAAATTATTCAGAGCTATCTAGCATGCAGCACGAAGAACTATCACCATATCAAAACAACAATCACTGCTGGACGCCACCAGAAACGTGTAAGAAACTGTCAGGGGAGAAGGAAACTTTGAGGAAGACTAAACCAAGTGAACAAACCTTCCATCAGTCCCTGAGGGTCAGGGAGATCTGAGAGGCAGAGTGAATGAAAAGACACAAACCCTCCACTCGGGCAACTCTGCTGCCAGTCTTAGCAAATTCCCCTTCAAGGAATGAGCAGCTCAGATGTGGTTACTGCTTCCAGTCATGCTTTCTGTTTTAATTGTCAAAATCCTCCAAGACTCTGTTCCCAGCACTCTTCTCCAAAGATGTATATATGTATACTTCTGTCACTTGATTCTTCCACACAAGAACATTCCCATCCAACCCTACTCCAAAAGCATTTGTTTCACCCATTTTAGTATTTGTCACTTGAGAAGTTTCTATTCCCTCCCCTACTAGCAACTGCTGGCCAGGAACCTATGTTAGTTCCTAACCTTTGTTAATTCCCTCTTAAATGACATCTCATTGGGCAATGAAGGCAGGCTATATTTCAAAACATGCCATATGCATTAGCAGAAAACAGAACAGTATCAACTGCTGCAATGAAGGAGGGAGCCCAGATAGCGTATTATTGGAAATTTGGGGCTTATACTAATTAAAAGAAGCAAATAGAGTCAATAATACTTCTTGTATTTGTTCCACTCAGTTCCTTTCAAATCCAGGTAAATGAACATTACCGAGTTTCTTTTGATTTTTATAAAGCCTAATTTCTGAAAATACTACAGTTATCATTAAAATTATTTTACACAAATTCCATTTATAAAGACTATCACGTATGTTTGATGTGTTTTCAACAACTTCTGACATGTTTCTTTTTACGAGCTTTGCTGTTCTTTGCTTGATTCTGGGAAATCTTTGCGTACCTGCTTTGGATTAGAGGATGGAGTTTTTTGATAGCACCAAGGGTATCAGTTCCATTTCCGTAGTAGATGAATAAAAATGGTTAGGGATTATATAAAGAAATGGATTTTCAATAGAAAAATATTACTTTGTTGAAACAGATACTTTCCTACTAAATTTTCATGAAAATTTTATCAGAAAAGGCTTCTAAGGTTCAGCATTAAATTCAAACCCATAGCATAAGAAGCTGTGTTGTGGCCCCTGAATGACCAACTCAGACTTATATTTATACAAAATGAAAAAGGTCCTAAGGACAAGGAAGTCCATAGTTCCTGGGTGAAGACACTCACCATGATGCTAGACTCAGAGATTTTGGCCCTTGTCCTTAGTCAGACAGACAACATTAGCCTCCCAGCTTGCAAGCGCTCTATGCTTAAAACCAGAATGACAGCGTTGTCTTCATTGTTTCGGAGCTTTTCCCCCCCCAGATAATATCAAACATTTTCAAGTTTCTAATTCATTTCAAACACAAGTGCAGAATTTTTTAAAATCTAAACTATTTTCTGAAGTCCTTTTTTGGTGACTTCTAGAGCTGGTCAGTTGAAATTTTTGCACCACTCTTTTGCCCATAGACACATACACACTATATACCCAGCTTCCTTCTTTCCTCAATTATCCTTATTTCTCAGTGATGATTTTTCAGCTCTCAGTTTCTCACACAGGCTGGCCTGACTCCCAAAAGGTTGGTGTTTCCTACCATATCACATTTTACAAAAGCTTTCTCCACAGCCTGCTGTAAATGACAACTGCTGGATTTCTACCTGTAAAATTCTGCAACCCTGGCAAGACTATTTAATTGATTTGTGGTCATGGATGAGATACCAGGTGGGTCTGTCTAGAGTAGGAAAAGTTTCATGGTGCTGCAAAAATGCAAAAGATGGAAAAAGCCAGGGACTGGTAACTCTATGTCGATAAATTTCCAGGTCATCTGGAAGCGACAGTATATAATTAAAGGGCATAACTGTACCACTGGCAATCTGATCTCAATTAAGCATTTCATCTTAAAATTCTTTAAATGAAAAAGAGAATGAAGACAACTGTTTTTTAAAATCATACTTTCAAGGAATTTTTAAGGTCTCGTCACAGGCTATCCAAAAAGCATGATTTTCCACCTCTGATCTCTTCTGTTATTTAGAGCTCAGGCATTTTATTTATACCTAACTACAACTCTCCCTACTCCTTCTCCCCGAAAGAGTCCCTAGTATTTAAAACATGCATTAAAAGGCTAGTGATAGGATGTTACATCTATTTTTGTCCTTGTAAATACTGCTTTGCTCAGGGGAGTTGGAGCATTTTGGAATCCAACTTTATTTGGCATTCCTATTTTGGAACAAGAATAGTCAAATGCCAGGCATAACATCTAAGCAAAGCAGGAGTTCCCTCCCAATGCACACCCTCACAATCATGCTGAGGAGAATTATCTCTGCACATAGCCCTTCAAAAATAGTCAACTACCGTTACTCTTGTCTCATGAATATTAGCAACTTAGTAAATGAAAAGCAGCACAACATGCTTCTGAAAAAAGATATACCTCTCACTCCTCTCATAATACCTCAGAATGATTTACACAGCAAGGAAGTTTCAGACCAATAGCTCAGTAATAACGATTGATATCTTTTATGGAAATTTTATATCATTCCCTTACACCAAGAGCAAGCAAACTGCTATTTCTTATCACTCTTTCCTTTCTGTGCCTATTGACACCTACCAAAGAGCAGGTGAACTTTGAGCTAGCTCCCCAAGTTTCTTGTCTTTAACAGCTACCTAGATGAGGAAAGATGGTGGACAATCTTCACTTTCTCCAGGCTTCTACCTATGGGAGAATATTATCATACATGGAACCCAAAGACTCTACTGGCTCACTCTTCCCCTCAGAGTTTTCCAAACTTGATTTCCAAATCTGCTCCTACATATTTTTTCTGAACATTCCCATTTGTACTAAACATTGCCAGACACAAGGCAGTATTTTAAATGAAACAGCACATGCAAATGTATGCACATACATTTTTAGCAGTCTGCTTCTGTTTTTCTGTAAATAACAAAGTAAACCAAAATTTAGGAAGAAAATCCAAATGCTGTTAATTAATTAAATAGAAATACGGAATGTGATAACAGAAAAAACTGTGAGTGCTTGGGGAGTGGTATTGGAATACCCAATGATCTTGAGAAATTGAAGAAAAGGTCTGAAATGAAAAGGTGCAACTCAGTGAGGATAAATGCAAAGCATTACAGTTAGGAATAATCAACCACAAAAAAAAAAAAAACCCTAAACCAAACACCCAAACACCACCACCCCCGCCCAAACCAAGAAGAGGGACGAACAATGCAATAAGCACCAATTTTCCAGATAAGGATACCGGAGTTATGATAGATCACAAATCGAAATCAGCATTGTCATATCGCTGTTCAAAAGCAAACATCATATTAGGAAACAAAGTGTCATAGGTAAGTCACATGAAGCAATTCCTCTAGCCAGCCTGAGAGTGTCTCAGTTGGAATACATCATCTGAAGAAAGATTCAAATCAACCACAGCATGTCCATAAGAGAACGATAAGAACTACCAGAGACCCAGCAAAATGTCACATATTCATAGGTCTATTGAAACATCTAAAAAAAGGACTGAAAGAATAAAAATTGTATATTCTTTGAAAGAGCGCTCTTCTATGATTCTGATTCTAAATCTCTATGTACAAGATACAAAGGGAAAGAGAAGGAGTTCATAAATTGTTTAACCTCTGAGGGCAGAAGAAGGAATAACGAGCTTAGCATTCAGCAAGAGACATTCAGTTTAGACACTAAGAAAACTTGTGCAGTGAGGACAGTGGAGAACTGTGATACATTGCTTTAGCACTGAAGGATTTTGAAGAACATATTACAGGAATATTTATCAGGAAAAGCTTGGTAGAAGTTATCTGGCCTTGTGGAAAGGTAGAGACTAGATGGTGTCTTGGGTTTTTCCAAGCCAAATCGTCCCATAATTTATAATGATGTTTTCAAAAGCTGTGTATTTGTCTGCAAATTTCAACATTTACTCCCATCCACGTTAGTCAGATTCATTGGTATTTTCTTCTTCTCTCCAAGCCCTGTGCCATGGTCACCCACCTTCACAGCTGAATAGAAAGCAGTCTGGACACTGTAAATATTTGCCCTTCTCCTTGACTGAGCCCAGCACCTTCACAGGAATCCCAGCCTCTGTAGCATAAGGAGTAAGAAGTTGTGACTGGAAAACCAATCAGACAGAAACCTTCCACTGAGACTGGATGCTGTACTTATTTCCTTGGAGGGTTACCACAGTAATAATTCACAGCTATGTTCAGTGGAGCTGTGTAAAGCTTCTTGGCTGCTTTCAGGGTTTCATTACAAAACTGCAACCACAAAAAATTAATCAAATGTTTCAGCAGACCAGAGTGTTTTAGTATTAAGGCTCTCTAATTAAATCTGGAGGAAAAAGAAAAAGATCATTTTAGGTAGGAATTAAACAAAATGTGACTTGATGTGTAACCACTTCAACTGTTAGCACCTCTGTGTTTTACCAGCAAAATGTGTTAGAATAGGCTTGAACTGGAAACTGTAATACAAAAATATCCAGTTTGAGGGGAACTGGGGTTTAAAACTGAAACTGGATTTTCATTTTACAAATGAAGACTCCCTGTAGTATTTGTCAAGCTATGGGCAAAACATCTAAGAACTTTGCCAATTTCCCTACTTAGAACAGTATTTACTAATAAATTAAAATGTTTTAAATTGTCATTTTCAAGTTGTTCTTTCTTGTCTCTCTTACCTCTATTTCTTCCACATTAGTTGTTTTCCTCCAAATTCCTGGACAGCTTCCACCGGAGTGGAAAAGATCTCAGTCCTTACATTTTCATTTGTATGTTCCCCAGTCAATACAGACACTCCCTAACAAGCCATGCATCCAAAATACCAACTTGGCTATTCATTAATTGCATGAACTGGAGGAACTTCACCTCTCTGTTCACCTTCCTAACGTATGCAGTGAAACAGCTGGGTCTGAATACAGTATCTCCCGAGATCTCCAGATGTCACTGAAATACAAATAGCTCATGAGAGTCCAAATCCACCAATCATGCACTCCTGCAGAAGGAAGTTTGAATCATAAATCCTATCCACTTGTGCTCAGAAAGTTTGTTTTTACTCTATTTCATATATCACACACTGTCTGCTGAATTCAAGGGCATTTTCCAAGTGGACATTTTTTATGTAGGCCAAGGAGCTCTTAGACAACATGATAAACTAATTAACTGGACAGTGTCACTCAAACAGAAGATAAGAAGAGAGCATGAGGTTTTGTTGTGTTCTTAAAATGAACATAAGGAAGCATATTTAGAACAAATAAAGGTATAAATAATATCCCCACTTCCAAGCCTGGGTTTTGTTCTACTCTAGAGACTCAGCAGGATAACAGTACATGGGTTTTGAAATGAACAAATAGAGGGAAAGTGATAAATCACCTGCTATAAAATGCATTTGATCCACATGTATAACTTCTGTAACCAACAGTTGTAGATATGCGGATATATCAAATGAGACTACACACTAGTGTCATTGTGTTGTGACACAATAGGATACAGATTCATGAGGTACTTCATATTAAATAAACAGGGCTACAAATTAGATTGGATACATTAGATTTGTGTAAGACTGTAGGATATCTGCTTTACAGGCTGCAACGTGAGACAAAGAAAGTTAGCTGTGCTCCTGTCTTTGTGGCCAACTATGAAATTTGCAGAAGTCTATCCTCACTTTTCTATCCATGGAGTTATCTCACCATAGTTCCAAGTGACCTCCTTAACTTTACCCAAATTCAGTTTTAAGTATAAAGAAGCTCTTGGCCAAGCTCTAAAATGGGGATATGGCTTCCCCACATCAAACTGTCTGGCAAGGATTCACTCAGTAATTCTGTCAGGCATCTTGGAAGTCCTGGAAAAACCCTGCTGTAGGAAGGCAGTAAGTTACTTCCCTAGTGGGAGATACTACAAGCTATACATGTATGGTACTTTGTCTCTGCATACTTTTCAGGGTGGGGGCTAGGGTTGGTGTTTTGGAAACAAAAATAAAATCTATGAATTTTTTTACATGGGATATTTGATGGTCTTTTAAAACAAATTTCAGCGAAACTTACTTAAATTGAATGTCATTATTTGCATTAAAGAAGTCCAAAGCTGTACTAGTCCTCAGAATCATAATAGTATTTCAAAAGTCATATCTGTATATTTTCCAATAATTGATGGTGTGTGTGTGACTATTTTTGCTGCTTTAAAAAAAAATTTAAAAAATCATAATGATTACATAATTCTCAGATTCCAGTAGGAAAAAGTGTTCAGAGTAAGCAAAGGGAAACTCAAGTCATCTTGAAAAGGATTTACAACCAGCAGAACTAGCATACGTTCTGGGAAATTAGATTAACTGATTCTCTCTTAAATAAAGACATCAAACCTACCTCTTGGCATTTCTACTGCAATCATCTAATTCTACTTTCATATAAAATAACTAATCAGATTAAAAATTTAGGCACAAATTCTAATGATACAGTGCACATCAAGTACGTTAGTTATTTTTTACATTCATAATAAATTAAAACAGTTTAAACAACAGCTTTACACCAGACCCTAGCTCTGTATTAGCCATCATTAAAAATCAGAATATCACACATTAAATATTCCTTTAGAAAAAAGAAACCAATCAGGAACTGAGACAACACAGATCCTGATAATGAATGATGCATATTCCTTATTCTGTCATCATTATATTTCTCATTCTGTTGTCATTTCACTTTGAGATTGAGTGATGAAAATACACTGCTTTATCCCTGATATTATGGGTAGACTTAATTGGTGCANAAAAAAAAAAAAAAAAAAAAAAAAAAAATCAAGTGTGGAACCTTCCCCAGTCTCTGACCAAACCCTGGTTTGCACCCCACACCAAAGTGCAGAAACAAATATTGGTGTCTGTGTAAGGCAGGCTGGCCATTTTACAGCTTTACATGCCTGGCAAGAGAATGCCTCCATTGTATTTTAACCTACGCATGCACATAGCTTTACCTGCTCCGTAGGAAAGGTGCCCAGAGCAGGCCTTAGCAATCAAGAAATGAAAAGGCTCAGAAGGTACCTTAAAAGCCTATGATAGTCGTTCTTTCTCCACTCTCCAAGATAGATTTTAAGCCCACACTTAATCAAAATCACCTTTAGTTATTCTTCTCACACCAAAGAAGAGAATTCCTACTATATGACTTCTGACCAATCACACCTCAAACACCTGAATTAAATACCAATTACCATCTCTAAATCCAATTCAAAGAATTACTAATAGCAGCAAAAATGAGTTAGGTAGTTATAAATAATAAGGAATTGTAGCTTTTTTTCCCCCCAAGATTTTGTAAGTAGAGAAAGAAGGTAAACTCACAGTCAGTGCTGACAAAAAGCAAAGACACAACAAATTTTATGTTCTTCACAAAATGCATCAAGAATCTCAATACTCAGTCTATCAGCTTTTCTTAAAGCATTCTCTCTACCTTAATGATGACACAGAGAAATCTCAAGTGCTAGTCTTTGCATGTAGTGAGCCCATGCAAGGTATAAGGAACTGACTAAACCAAACCTTTTACCTCTGAGCAAACTCAGAACTCAGTTTGATGCCTTAGCCCAAAACAGCAAACCCAATAAAGAGGAAAAAACACCATGGCTAGTTTACTAAGATACCATGACAGGAAGGCATTTTTAAATTCACAAAAAGGGGAAGAAAGAACAGTTACTGCACCCATACTTTAAGAACTTGTTATATAATCTGCACCAAAACCTCTATTAAAGCTCAGCTGGTCAAGCATGCTTCTGTTTATTGCATTTTTTGTCAAAACAATAACTCTTTGGAGAAAAGGATCTGATGCATTTCTTGACTCAATTTCTTAAGTGTCCCATATTCAACAGTGCAGTCAATTGGAAATTCTTCATCAAAAAGTATTAATATAAATTTTTCCCCCTAACTGGAGTTAGAAAAAAAATGAAACCATTAATAGAAAAATAATCTATTTTATTTTTGGTTTGTGAAAATTAGAAACAATTTAAGGGTTCGTTCCAATCAAGCACAGATGAGTTTTCTTAATTGTCAATTTTCTTTCTGGAAACCCCATCCTATCCAACTCCAAATTAAGATGCTCCTGCAGCTTCCCATGCCATAATTGCTGAGTTCCTCAGTCTAATTTACGTATTCTCAGAATACTGATACAGAGTAAGGCAGTGCTGTAATGCTCATACTGCACTTAGTCACTGCAGGTGGGTTTCAGTGCCCTAAATGCAGGCATGTAATGCCATTTAGACGCTCTAGGCCAACTCATCTGTCCTCCAGCTGTCACCCCCAAAAGGTGTGGGTGGATTGCCCGTACCTCCCACATTGTAAAGGTCTTTAACAGCCTTTAATTGCCCTGAACAGCCTCACCTAGGACCTCCATCCATGTGCCCTCTAGCTGTGACCCCAGGAGCCCCAAATAAGCTCCAGCCTGGACCTTCAGTTTTAGCTTAAGCCATGTTGTAGGTTCTTGTTTCTTTTCCTGTTCTTATGGTGTTTGAATCTGACATTAGACCTGACTTGTTTTGCTTTTGTTTGGTGCCAGTAATGGGAACAACTGCTGCTGCCACTGCTGTGCTCTCCTTGCCTGGCCCCAGTGCTGTGGGACTGTGAGTGAGTGCAAGTGAGCTTGTAGCCCAGCCAGTGCCATGGCTATCCTTGGCTTCTCTTCCCATAGGGAATAACTCTGTTCTTACTGTTCTCTTATATTATTAGCACCACACAGATATCTGAGATACTCCTGCCTACCTGAATCTTACCTTATAATCCTTTCTTTTCATGTCCTTTTTTTTGTGTAGAAAAACATAAGTACTCATATCCTACTCGTGTAACCTTATAGCTACTCAAGTCCAATTGTACACTCTCAACACCTCTTCTCAGTCAATCTGTGGAGATACCTCAGCTTTCTAACCGGCTCCATTTTCATTACTGAAGCTCCATGGTCTTCAAGCAGGCTCAGAAGTCAGGCTTTAATGGAGCTGAGTTACTAAACAAGTAACCACAATAGTGCTGCCTCCCTACCAGCACTGCCTATGGGGTTTCTTGGCTGTGTTCCCACTTAATAGCATTTTGGGCATCCAGCTCACCGGGTACTGCAATAGAGCCTATATGCTTACCTCAGGGCTATGGGTAGCAGAGTACTGAAAATCCTAACTTGTTTTGCAGTCTCTAAATTATCATTCATCCATGGTTACGCTGAAAGTGACAGTGCAGAAAAATTGAGTCCTCTCCTCTGAGTGGCAGATTATACTGATCACTGAACCATACTTCTGCTTAGCTTCCTTGGCAGAAAATAAGTTTTGCCTTTCATTAACTGTCACCGAGTCTGAAAAGAAGAAAGAAGAAAAAAAAAAAAAGGGCTAAAATCAGGATAAGGGAATCATAATTATGCTTTAGTGGATCATAGGATTTTTAGCATGGAAATTCTACTGGCTGATTTTTCGGTGTTATACTTGAGCTTACACTCCAGAAGAACGGGAGGCTCTGGGGACTGAATAATGGGGTCTTTTGGCACTGGCTCACTGCTGTGAATCCAGCTTAGGTCAATAATAATGGCACTTCAGTTGCCCCTGTTAATTTTGCTGATTGCCTCAGTCCAGGTCTGTAGAGGATCAATAGCTAAAAATAGCCCATCACCACAACTGCCATTATTCAAATAAGTTAATCAAGAATATTAAATACCAAACAAAAAGTGCAATGAACCTTATTCTCACTAACAGGCTACTTCTAAGACTAGATCTAAGCCTATGAGTGAAGTTCCTATAAGCAGGAAGAATATATATTTGCCCTCTCTCCAGTGTACCTACATCAGATAAGGAGTCATGATTCCATTATTTCAGTTTGGATATACTTTTGCTTAAATCAAAGTTTTAACTTATATAACCAAATATGAGTTTCTTTTCTGAACACCAAGTTATCTTTGAATAGGGAAGGATTTTTCTGTTAGCCTCAGTTTAAGTTTATTAAAGGCTGTACTGTTAAATTTAAGATCTCTCAATATTTCTTTAGTCTCAGTTAAGCTGCAAGGTAAGAAATGCACAGCCAGACAATATTAAGTATGCCATTTAACAATAACACAAACCAGAAAAATAAATGGACGGACATAACCTCTGTATCTTTAAGAGACAGTTTCAGGCCATCTAGCACTACAAATACTAAAACTCCTTCATCATAATCATAGGTCTTGCACAACATCATGACAGTGCAAACTAAGTTGTATGAGTGCTTTAGCTACCTATTTTTTCTGAATTGTTTGGCTATCTTTTGAATATAGCCTTAACTCTGAATACATTTCATCTATAATACTTGTTTAGGATATATAGAAAAACCTTTGTCATGTTTAGTCTTCAACTATCAAGATGTACTCAACTATAATACCAGCTTCTTTTGCCTGGGAAAACATTCCGAGTTCTGCAAGTACAGCTGAATAATGGCACTGCTCTCATGCCATGTACAAACATGGGAAAACACTGAAGTGCAAGAAGGCAGGAAGTTAAGGTTGAATATTTTAGACCTATAATAATAAGCCACAGTGCATGCACCAGAGTGAGAAGGATGCATTATGACTTCACTTTATCTCCCCAACCACCAAGACCGAACACTGGGAAGGCAGCATTAGCAGTTCCAAGGGGAAAAAGAGGTTTGCACTTCTGCTAGAGTGATCCCATCTGGCCTAATTAAATGATCTGCATTGACAGACTCCTGGGGAAAGTCTCATTGTGTTTTCCCAGCTGGAGGATGAAACTGCAATTGAGGCCTGCATGAGGGAAATAATATGGAAGCATCTCCCAGGGAGCTGGGATGTGTCTGATGTTTTTGAAAATGCAGGAGCAGCAGGTGAAGATAAAATCTAGGGAAGCATCATCCCCAGTTTTATGAAAAGCCAGTGACTCACCTTCTGCTTAAAATAAAGGTATCACCTGCAGGTCTAGGTCCTCCTTGGTGCACAAGGCCAGTGAAGAACCAGAAAGGAAGATTTTCTGCAGGAGAAAATGGTACTGAAATAGAATACGAGCACTGAATGCAAATAAGCTATGGCCAGTAACATAATGAGTAGCTGAGAACAAGAGCAAAATGAGCAAATGATAGACTAATTATCACAGAATATGAGGAACTGCCAGCATCAAGCACTCAGATACTGTAAGTCAGGTCCCATGAAAATCATAAGCCACTTAAATGTGGAGCCTTTCATCTGCTGTCTTCTTTTGCTGAGCTCTTGGAATCATTTTGCACTTTTTCTCTAACCCATAGTAAAAATTGCTTTTCCCTCACAAGCATTGACTGTCACTTTTTAAAATATTGTCCTGTGGTCCCAGAAGGGGGTGTTCAGGCTGGGATGTTTAGCCTGGCATAGTGGTGCACAGTATTCCTCCTTTGTGCTTCCCCAAAGGTGTTGAGTGCTCAGAAGTCCACAGATTTTTCTTTACACAGATGGGGATGCTTTTGGGTTTGCTTTTTAATACGGCCCAATACAGTCAGAGGATTGATGTATTTAGATCATGCAGCTTTTCAAGTGACATCCCCACCTGTTCAGTGGTAACAACATTCAAATAAGTCTGTCAAGTGAATTCAGGCAAGAAGCAGCGTTTCTCGCCTTTTGTATTAATGTCTTGTTCTCAGCAGTTAACTTTGTCAATTGGATTTTTTTATAAAATGTTTTGCAAAATACCAAGAATACCACAAGCTCTTTAAACTGAGATGCACTACATCTGCTTGTGGAGTGATGTAGAAGGCTGACTCTTTCCCACTATATATACACACACTAAATAAGGTAAAAATATTCTATTTGAGAGACTTGAACTGGAACAATGATGATTTTCTGGGCATTGCAACAAGGAGAGTGAAAGTAATGAAACTAATTCTGGCGAATCACATTCAGCTTAAAGGTACCTACTTTAAAACCGGAAGCATGGAGCTCTAATCACTTAATTTAATCTGTCAGTATCATGGCATATCATGTGAATAGTGCACAAATCGCGTAGCAAAATTAACAGAGATCTTTGCATCTATATAGCATTTTCAAGATTTATATTACTTACATTCTTGTACTCATTGTGATGTAACTCTGAGAAACAGATTTATATTAAAACAGATGATCATAGATCTGGCTCGATCTATAATTTATGTGCAAACAGAGGTTTTCTGTGAATTTCAAATGAACAGCATAATGTTACATTCAGTAGCATTTTTTTCTTGTGCTAATATCACCCTGAAACATAAGCTTCTTCAAGAGGTCACTGAGTTTCACCAATTGTCATAAATTTGAAGATAAAAACCTCAGTACACATGCACATTGCACACATCTAATGACATTTCTTTTTAACTGTATTCTCAAGTAACTGAGTAAAGCTCTAAATCTGATTACATATCTAAATCTGCAATGTAATCCAGGTAATAGGCAGATGCAACCCTAGCCATGTTCAGCCAAAAGAAATCTGTGTGCATGAACCTCAAGTGATAAATACATGCTGTTGTTCTTCAAAGAAAAAGAAAAGCCTCAGGATGAAAAATTTGCATATGTATACAATGCTTTACCTCATGACTGCACTCTGTATGCACACAGACCTGCAGGATAGACATCTGTATTTTTTTTTAAAGGTCTTTTTCTACTTATTTGGTTGTCCAATTTATCATAGTTCTCTTTTAAACTTCCTTTCTGTCTGAGTAAACTAATTCATTTTAAAATCCCTTTTTTTTCCCAGCAAAGACACAAGTTCTCAAAACTGTAAGGAATGTTCCATCAGTGTTTAAAAAAGGTATAAATATGACTAATGAATAGCTCATTAAACTGAGAGTGAAAGGACTTGAGCAGAACCCTCAGTTGTGTTTCAGTATTGCTGCAGAACCTACAGCAAATCAAATTATTTCTCTGCACCTCTCCCTTTCTATCCCTTCTCTTCTGTTTTGACATCCATTTTCAAGGCTTCTACTACTGCCTGTATAAAAAGAACTGTGGACTACAGCACCCACACCATATTACAAAATGACTCAGCCACAAAACACTAATACAAAGCTACTACTTTCACCGCAGTTTGTTGTTTTGGTAGGGTTTGGGTTTGTTTTTTTTTTTCCAGCAATATTGTCCATAAAGTCAGGGGAAGCAAACTGAAAGGCTCCCTCCTAGTCCACTGGGTTTTGGTTCAGATGAAATTCGGAGTACAAAAACCAGATCCTCTTTTTTATTGTTCTAAAACACAGTAGTGATCAGAGCTGAGAGCTTTCTTCTAATGCATACTAGAGTTAAGGCTCTAAAAATTTTACAGTAAATCTCCATCACATTGGTTCCAGGCTTGCTTAATGGCTTTAATATTTTCCCCAGCTACAAATCCATTGCCATCAGTGATTCAGAACTCATGCTTCCCCTGTTCACGTGCTCTAGATGTAGAGGTTCCTCCCCTGGAATTATGACAACTCTGTTGGTGACAGCACCACTGGCAACTCACAGCTTCTATGCAGTTAAGTTTCCCTTAGCGGTTCTGGTTGGTTAGTGCTGAAAGGAGTAAACTAAACAAAACAAAAACGTGCCTAAACTGAAGTGAGATATGGTGATTCAGTATTTACAGCAAGTAGATTAGTTGAGTAGGGAGATGCCATCTTATATAGCCGCTCTTCTCCATACTACTGTTACACCTGAGGGTATAAAACCTAACCTAAATAGAATTATAAATTTAACAGACTCCAGAAAAGATAATTTGGCTTCTACTAGTGCTTATGCTCTTTAATTACTAGCAAAAAAACAGACCTATGATGATATAATATTCAATGTTCTCATTTTCAATGAGAATCATATTTTTATTTCTCTTCATAATGGCAATAACTACTTCCAGATCAGACAATCCCTCTCATTTAATGACCACCTAGATTAAGTACCCCAGGCAATGCCAAAAGCATCAACTCCTCTAGCCAGTCAGCAATTGCCAGGAAATACCTGTCCCTGAAAGTCATTATCCTTAAATACAAAGTATTATACACAACTGTAGAAAGAGAGGATGGTGCACTTGCTTACAGAACTCCAGCTTTGAGTCTCTGACCCACCAGTTTTTGAAATTAGTGTTACACATTCTATATGGGCATATATATCATAAAACCACTCCTTAGCTAGAGGTAGCAGAGAACGTAGCATCATTTTTTATTAGGGAATTGCTCCTTGGGTGTGACTTACAGTTAAGGCAAGACTAAAGTCCCTGTCTTCAAAATGAGACTGCTATCAAAAGTATATTATATTAGTGATTTTGACCCACTTCTCAGATTTTGTGGGTACAGAGGATATGGTGCTGGTTTCAAGCTAAGAAATAGCCCTTTTCTTTCAAATACTGTTCTGATCCATAGAAGCAATTGATCTGAATATTCTTTTAATTATATGAGCAGGGTGTAAGGATAACATTCTCCTGAAAGATTTTTGACTCAGATTTGTTCCATCCTTGCTTATGGGTTGCATGAAATAACCTAATTATATTAATGATTAGAATGTACTACAATGTCCACAAACTTCTGCCTCTCTGCCCTTGCCAAGCTGTTGAGGAAGATGCAATTTGAAATGATTGTTCATGGGACACTATCTAAGCCTCAGTTGTGTGTGAACAGCATAGCTATAGATTTTCATTTTTATTATACACTAGTGGATTTTAAGATCTCCAAGTATTGAACAGTTACAGTAATTACATAAAGTCCAAAGAAACTATTTTATTTAGCATAAACTACAATGTTGCGTTAACAGAATACTTTTGTATGTAGTTAATGAAATACAGGAGTTTGCTTCCAGTTTAACAACATGAAGCCTTAATACATTTTAGTATTATTCAACAAACACTACTTATACAAAGAGTGAAAATACTTAATTGAGATATTTACAGTAACTTCCCACAGAAGCACAGCTGCTAGGTAGCATCTGATTACCTATATTCACAGCTAGAAAGCAGATCCAGCAGTTTATGTGGCACTATTATTATGTGAAAATGAAAATAACAACTGCTATTTCTGTGGTTCAACATAGGATGCAACACCAGCTATTATAAAAGGGTCCTGAATGGATCCTCATTGGCTCTGCAGCATTCCAAAGGGGTGGCCTAATCTGCAGGCACCCCAAAGCACAGCTGAATTTGCAGTCCAGGACTCTGCACCACCATCTGTTCAGCATTCTGAACTGCCAGGCTCATCTTCTTCCAGCCCAAAAATACATTTTTTTATGGCACAAACTTATTTTTCTATGAACAATTAAGGCAGCTCCAGGAGATGGATTATTATAAGATGCACTTAAGTCATTGAAATGTTAATTGGATATTCTGGACCAGCCAGAAGAAAACAAGTCCATTTTCCAAATCTTAACTGATTTAGAAGGCCTGGTGAAAACAACCCAACCTACTGTCCTCAATAAAACAAATCAAATCCTGCTCTCCTAGTTCCACAAGTGTGCACTTTATCACAGCTATATATGAATATGCATACAGATTATAAAATTACTGGTGTATGGTAGTACAAGTAGCAGAAAATCATTTAGCATGCTTCATGGAGAATTTTTGATAGACATCACCTGCTATATCTTGGGAACAAAGAGGAAGTTGGGGAAAGAAGTGGAATAATATGAATTGTGATGACAACAGCATATTAACAACAGCATTTCTCTGTCCAGTGTAACTAGCCAGGGTAATTTCTTAGTGCTACAAGCACTAAGTGCACCACTAAAAAAAAAAATATACCTTTTGTGAAGACTGATTTTACATGGCATACTTCTGCTGTACTAAAGCACGGTATATATGCAGCAAGTTTCTCAGTATTTTTGAAAATAAATGGTATCGTTTGGTTTAGATGATAAATTCTTTGTAGTCCTATGAATATAATGTCACAGTTCCTACTGTGTATAATATGATGCTATTTAATGAATATGTTTACTGTAGTGGAAGTGATCCAGGACCAGCACAAGCAAGTTTTGCACTGGGGCAACCCCTGTTGTGCTAGACATTGCCATACTGTTTCTCTTATCCCAAATCAGAGACCAATATCTGTTTCACTGTGATAAGCTTTTTTTAGTGTGTGTTTTGTTGACTAGATGACTTATATGTTAAGCCTTCATTTTTGTTTACTCAATATATATAAATCAGAATGGTGCCTATGCAATGCAGATGAACTCTTCCTATGTTGTGTATAATCAACTGTGGGGGAAAAAACCAAATGTCCAAATACAGCACCAGGGCAAATGAAGAGAAAATTCTACCCTCTATGAGCATGAACGCTGTAGTCACTCTTCCCTTGAGTACCATCTCTCCAGTACTAAATCCCAGCTGCCTACTTTCTTACAATTTTATTTTAAGGAATTTGTCATGATGAAGATATTAAGCCCCCAGGCAAGTTTCCACACTTCTGTACTGTGTCAATGAAAAGAAGAACAGACTGTTGGTGTAGGATTGCCCAAAATTACTCCAAATCTCAGGTGCAGAATGCAAGTGGTTTCCAATACAGAGCCTGCGGCACACCTCACTGTGTCATACCAAGACCAGGTACCTCAAAAGTCCATTTCACAGTCAACAGCGCTGTTAATTGTGACACTTGTTCTCAATTCTCACTTATAGCTGCAATTCCATTTAGCCTGGTCTCCTCAGCTGATATGACAAACAAAATCCCTATTTTCTCTAGCTGTAGTACCTGGAACTTCAGTCTTTTCTTCTCTGTATTCTCATAAAATCATAGGAACAGAAGAGACTTTCAGCAGTTCTAGGGCTGAATAACCAGCTTACATACCATTAGCATTCTGTAGTTAATTATTTGGTAAGGGACAACAGCAACATATAGAAGAACATCATCCATAGGTAAGCCACTAAGAGACGTTCCTTTTGTGTACTTTTTTCTGCACCTCTGNTGGCAGCCCATAGAAGCTCTGACTCCTGAGTAACCTCCCAGCCAATGTGGTAGAAAATCAACAAGGTTTTGAGTGGAAATCTCTCAACAACTTGAAAAAGATTTATAAAAACTGTGCTTCCAAAGAACAGACAAGTATTTTCCAGTTAGATCATACTTCTCAGGAAGATTACCAGGTGTGGCTTTTCATTCCCTGACCTTCGTTTCCCCCCAGGGTCTGTACTGGGCAGGCTATTTCCCTTTGGTTCCATAAAGAAAATTCCAGATTTTTTTATACCCGA